>MU274911.1:289154-356284 GCA_022160335.1 Irpex rosettiformis | reverse complement strand
CGCTGAAACACGAAACAGACAAGTTTGTCTCGAGCTTAGCTCCCAGCTATCTTAAGTTCGATTATCAAGGCCGTGTCATTCGATTGGACACTTTTTCAAAGGCTAGCATGATCAACTTGCAGAGTGTATTGATACTCGACTGACATTGTCACCCTTGCAGTATATCGCACCAGGCAGCAGACTCGGTTGGTTTACATGTGCACCTCTGCTCGCAGAACGACTCGAGAGGCAGGGCGAGACAACCACTCAAGCTCCTTGTGGGTTCGGTCAGGTAAGACGACTATTATCCATTTACTCAAGAATAACCGACTGATATATCACATCATACTAGTCATTGATCTCGCAGCTCTTCAAGACCTGGCAGTATGACGGCTATGTCCGCTGGCTGCACGGTGAGTCACAAAACCCACATGACAAACTTAATCTTCTCTGACTAGTACTAAAACATACAGGTCTCGCTACCGAGTACCGCAGTCGTCGCGATTACCTCATTGACACCCTCAACGAGGAGTTCCAGGTCTCTAGGACTGTTGGAACGAAAGGAGTATGGGAAGGCTCTGATATCTTCGAGTTCAGCTTCAAGGCGACAGAAATGTCAGAGAAGCTAAGGCAAAGGAAACTATTCAGCCTTGTACCACCCACATCCGGCATGTTCCTTTGGGTGAGCGCGTCTGTTAATCACGCCAGTGCGAAATCATCATTGAGCTGTATCAAATTTACAGTTTGCTCTGCATTTTGAAAATGTTCCTGGTTTCCGACAAGGCGACGAAGAGACACTCGAGGAGAAGCTTTGGGAGACGCTTGCCAAGAAGGGTCTCCTGGTCGCCCCTGGTTGGTTCTTTGCTTCCACAGACGACGTCGCGGACGCTGGGGAGGGCCACTTCCGTATCAGCTTCAGCAACGCAGAGGTAAATGACAGACCCTTTGTTCATTTGGTTCTTTTGACTGACAAACGTTATTTATTGTATTCAGTACTCTGATATGAAGAAGGCTATTGGCATATTTGCTGCTGTTTTGAGAGAGTTCTTCAAGGAGCATTGATCAGCCCAGAGCCTACCGTTAGGGTGTTTCAAGTTGCGTTTATGCAGTTGGGATTTAGACGTAGTATCTATGCACGAGATAAGTCGTTTGTATGCTTTAGTTACAGTAGTTCGAATGAGGGTGTCGTTTATATCTGGCCTCTTCAATGTTAGTACGTTTGTCGTAGAATACGTTAGTTGATCACCGCAATTGCTAGACGGTTACTTACTCAACTTGGACCAAACATGTGTCCTGTCATAACAATATTTACGAGTGACGATTACATTGTACATTCATCCAAACATCTATACGTACACTAAAGTTTCATTCCTACAAACCCATCAGAGACGTAACCAAACGCTCCCCAACAGCCTCTGGCTCCTGTCTCGCCATTTCGATCACACTCAACAGCTTCTTAATACCAATATTCAAGCCAGTATCATCCTGAGCACCGAATCCAGCCTGCTCAAGCATCTGCATCGTACGCTGCAGTTCGCTTGGCTTAGGTATCAACTCGACTTCGTTGACGACATTCTCCAATGCAGCGAGACTCGATAGCGGCGGCACACGGATTTCAGAATCGAAAGACTCGGAGAGCCCGAGATCGGTGAGGATAGGACGAAGCGAGGTTGTTGCGATGATGAAGAGACGGCGACCTTTAGGAGGTCGCTTAGCGAGGAGGACCATGAGCGTTTGTAGGACAGCGTTCGAGAAGCGGGGTCCGATGGGGGTGAAATCTGGAAGATTGAGGATTAATTAGATTACGGCTGGGAGACTTACTGAACACGTACCGAGTAATCGCTCAATATTGTCCACAACAATGACGCTAAGGGGACTCTTGTAGCTATCAGAGAAGACCTTGCTTATGGATTGGACTTTCTGGCCTTCGGAGAAGCCGACCATGTCGTCTGGGGAGACGAGCTTCATGAAGGGATAGTCTGAAGATCTCGTGATGGTAGCAGCTAATGCAGTCTTTCCAGAGCCAGGAGGACCGTGCAAAAGCAAACTGACAAGAGGTGTCCTGGTAGAAGTACGGACTTGGTCGACGAATAGTTGACCAGAGCGCAGAATCTCGTCGATGGTATGGTCATAGTGAATGATGCCATTCTGGATGACCATCTCGAGCTCCTCCTTGGCAACACCAAACGCTGGAGTGACTTCATTCAAAGCGTCCATAAAATCTTGCCTATTGACTCGAAGATTCTCGATGTCATCCCCAACTCCTGCCATGGTTCCCACCTTACCGTTCATGCATTAGTAATTGGGGTAAGTTATAAATGACAAGGACATGCCTTTATGTGTCGATTGAAAGCGAAACTTGTTGCGCTCTTTACTAAACCATTAATCTCGGCACCCGAGAAGTTTTTGGTGAGCTGTGCAAGTTCTAGGAGGTCGACATCGTGATCCATAATGCTATTCTCGCGCATCTTGGTGGTATGAATGCTAAGAATCTGAAGACGACCCTTCTCATCTGGAAGCGAAATTTCCATGTGGACTTCGAGACGTCCTGGACGAAGTAAGGCCTCGTCGATCATATCAAGACGATTGGTCATGCCAATGATGAGAATATTGTTCAGCTGGTCAACACCATCCATCTGCGGCCAGTGTTAAAAACTAGCTAGCTCACTATTATCGGAAAAAACCTCACCTTAGATAGAAGCTGGTTGACGACACTGTCTCCGACTCCAGTTCCATTGTTAGTTGAACCACGTTGCTTGCAAATGGCGTCCAACTCGTCGAAAATAATGATATGCAGACCACTTTCATCCCCTTTCTCTTTATACTAGACAGAAGTCAGCCCTCGAGGGAAAATACAGCCATAATTGCCATTACTTGCCTCCTTTTCTGCGTCTGCGAAGAGTTTACGAATGTTCTCCTCAGACGCACCAACGTACTTGTTCAGAATCTCAGGACCATTGACGATTTTAGGTTCCCGGGCGTTCAACATCTTTCCAATTTGCCTAGCCATAAGAGTCTTTCCGGTTCCCGGAGGTCCGAATAAGAGGATACCTATTCGACGTTAGGACAAGAGACAGAGTAATCTCGCGTTCTACACACCCTTGACATGCTGGATACCCAATTTCTCGACAAGACCAGGAGGGAAGACGCGAGAAGCGAATGCACGACGGAAGATTGTACTGAACTCAGAGTCCAAACCGCCGATACCCATATCCTCGAATTTGAAGTTTGGCGCAATTATAGCATTAGAAGGTGCTCTGACGCGACCATCAGCCACTCGTTCAAAATGCTAACTCACATACTCACTTTTTCGCGCTGGACTTGATCTTTATCGCGCTGTTCGCCGCCTTGAGGAAGTTTACGTCCGTCTTCTCCATGAGTACGCCGACGTTGTCGGGTGAGCGCCCTCTGGAAGGAGCGTTGGGCAAGTCCACGATGCTCAAGCCAGTGACTTGTAGCTTCAAGTTCTGTCCATGAAACTCAAAGAGAGCTAATTGGCCGACACTAAAGATAATACCATTGAAGGCCCGCACGAAGAGTTTAGCCATGTCGTCAGCGGAGAACGCCTCGGCAATCTCATGTCCTCGTCGCATGAAGTCGACACTGATGTCTATTGACTGCAGGTATGAGGGAATGTATGGGAGAGGCTCGACAGTTACAACGTCGCCTTGGACGGATAGACCAATCCATTGCCGTTGTAGGCCTCCAGCACCAATTTGGCCAGGAAGTACTTTCCCGGTGTTGTCATGTCTGATCTGTATAAGCAATAGTCGTGTTCAGGAAGTAGTATAGAACGTACCTCACTGTCAGCGGAAACTGCTGTTTCACAAAGACATGCTGCCCAGCCTGGAAGTCGGACGGGTGTGTGATAATGGCGTTTGTCATGGCGAGCTGTTCATTCGGAGCAGCCACAACTGTATAGCTACAACCCCATGAATGCCACTGGAATGAGGGTGTATCACTGCACAACGTACCCTTCAACCCTCTGATGCGAGGGAGCTTGTCTGCCATATCCTTGCTTCTCGTACGCCCTCGGGTCATCGTACCTTGGTGCGGAGGCACGTTGCTGGGGAGGTGGAGGCACTCTTTGGTATGGCTGCGAAGGCAGACCCTGCTGTCCACCGGAGTTGCTTGATCTACTGAAGAAACTCATCGTCCTGTGATGTTTAGTACCAATTTTCTCGTTTGCAAGCCTTTCTGGGATAGATCAAGTCGAAGAGAGATGAGTGTTGAGAGGAAGTGGCGGATTATTGAATAAGAAACATTAACGCGTGGCGATGGTGACCACGTCGGGCGGGCGGGCTGCGGCGACGCCATGGTGCTGCTGCGTGTTTGTTTTGCGGAGACTGCGCATACAACCAGTGGTCGACGGGCGAGGTGACCGACCAAGTAGTAGGAGATAAAGCCGAGGAGGATGAAGCTTTGGAGCTCGAAGTGGTTATGCTTGGGCCTTGGCTGCAGCAACAGGCCGATTATTATGCTCGAATAACTTGTCTCTTCTCATCATGCAGCCCTTTCAACACTGTACGATATCCCAGCTGTGGTCTGTTGCGTGCTATTGCGCATCCTCTTGAATAAGCCGTACAGCATACAGTCGGTCTTCTGACAGAGCCATGATGTGAACTCAAGGCAAATGCGAGTTGGGAGCAAGTCCGCCGTGCGTCTCCCATTTTTCACCATCCCCTCCACGCGTGTACACGAAAAACTGCTCTCGCAAGTAAGACACTACTTCTGGGGTAGCCCAGACCATAAAATGACTCCCGACGAAGCTGAGGAAGTTGTGCATGAGCCGCAGAACGCTGGTGCATTTTCGCTTGCCACCATCCTCGACGAAGCGGACGACCAGCTCGAGCATCCGGATTTTAAGGACAAGCCGCAGGGTGGCTGGGACGAGGAAACGAAGGAAACAGAGGCGGCACAGGGCTATTGCATCGAGTGTGAGGGTGCGTTTGCCAACTCGAAGAAAATATTTTTGTGCCTCATGCCGTGCCACTGACTACATGGGATGGGTACCCTCTAGATCAACCCGCACAAGTACGGTGCGAGGCATGCGCAGATGACTACTGTGAAGTATGTTTTGCGGCCCAGCATCGCAAAGGTTCACGGAAGAGCCATACCACAAAACCAATAGCCGCAGCATCCATTCAGAAAGCTTCACCATCTGCTTCTGGGTCACAAGGGCTCGGAAACGGTGGTCATCAAGTAAATAAACCTCCAGTCCACTTTGAATCAGTGCTGACAGAGCGATAGATGGATATCGACGACGCTGAGGGCGACTCTGACGACGAACTCGATCAGGTAGTCTCAGGCACAACCACCGAAAACCCTGTAGTCCTTGAGACACAGCCTGACTCAGGTTCCACTGTCGGTGATTGGTTTTTAGAACGCTCCAAGTTCATTCCCCTACGTTTGACACTCGGAGAACGCAAGTATCTTCGTCTGCTAGAAGCCGCGCTGAATGTTTCCGAGTATACCGACAAGATTGACACCATCGGTTTCCAGCTTTCGAAGGCGAAGCGAATAGTGCATCAAATCCGCGAGTTGTGTGCTATTCTCGGTGGATTAGTTCTCAGTGCAGACTACAAACAAGGACAAGAACTGTTCTCTGACCGGGATTTTGCTGCGAACGAGGAGTTCTATCAGCAAGTGTTTGAGCTCGGAAGACGTCACAAAATTATGAACCCAGACAAGATGCGATCTACCTATGGTAAACTGATATATCTGCTTCAGGTGCGCATCAAGAGCTCAGTGTCAGTGAACACCTTTTGACATACATACAGGACAGCCAAACGCCCGAAGTCAAGAACATGCTCAGTTTCTCTTGTGTAAAGCCCATCAGAACTGTTTACACTGTCCTGGAAGAACACGACGCCCTCGACCTTCTCCGCGAAGACTTGATCGCCACCGCCACAAAAGAGATCTACTCCGAGGGTCGTATGCGTCGCGAGATCCAAAAAGACATCAAAGCTAAAGAAAAAGCCGTTGAAACTCTCTCAAAAAAGTACTCTCGCAACGGCTTGTCTCAGGAACAAGTAAGACAGTGCCTCTACAGTATAGGCGATAACCATTCGTTCCTAAGGACGAATCGCGACCCGTGTGATAGGATGATTTTGTATCTGAAGCAATACTTCCATCCGACGCACCCGAAAGATAACAAGAGCAGTCTTGCAATCAAGAGCGGAAAGGGTGGTGCGAGGCTCAGTCATGACCATTCGAAGCAATATGCGTACGTGCTGCAGAGTTTGACATTGTGGCGTGAGATTTTGCACGGTAAGCACCAGCCGGCACTTGCTTGACAATGTCCAACACAATGCTTAGCGTTCTTCAACAGATATGTTCCATCTGTGGTACCTCGCGGAGTCCGATCTTCTATCAGACAATGTACCGTACAGACTTCGTGATACAGGCCAGGGTCTCAACCGAGTTCAAGCAGCACCCAAGACTTCGCGGATGATGCATGCGATCTTGAACCGTGCTCAGCGGAGTATTGGGTCGTGGGTAGGCTCATCCGTCATACACATGGGCGACCACAACGTTCCCAACGCTCTCATGTTCATTGGTGCGTCCCGACCCCATGCATTACTCTCCCCTAGCTTGTCACTAACGCTCTATTCTTCCCGTTCTCAGACAAATACTCCCAAATTTACCGTATCCTTCTCCCCATCTGCAACACTATCTCCCACATTCCATCTCTCATGGACAAACCCGCCTTGCGATCTTATATCGAAGACGAGTTCGGATCTGAAGATGGACTCTGCCGTGAGATCCTGGGAGACTTCTTCCGACACGGATTCGATGGCTCTGGCGCAGACAACTTCTTTGATGCTGGTTCATGCATAGACGGACGGTTGACGTCGGCGTGGAATTGGTGCTCGTCCTTGGAGAAGAAGAGGTTTTTCCCGGTTTTCTTGTTGACGGGTATGTCTGAGCTATAACGTGTTTGGTGCTTTACTGATGATTCCGTAGGTTTCATCGGCTTTGACGGAGATTGGTAGAGTTTACTATAGATACTAGATAGAGGCCTGTTCATTTATAGACGTTGGCATCTGTGTTCGCTTATAGAACGCAACAAATCTCGCATGTAGAAGCAGCAAAAAACACCATTGCAACGATTGATATGGCTACAGAGAGTTATGCAGTACAAAGCTACACAGAACAACGGGGAAGATCGTTCGTCATTAGGCAGCAGCGACGGCCTCGGCACCCTGGGTAACAACAGCTGGGTCAGCAGCGGGAACGGGAACGGCGGCAGCAGCCGCAGGTGGAGGCGTATTCTTCTTCTTGGTAGCAGCAACAACCTCGCGTACACTGGACAAGCCTGTCTTCCATGCCACGAGTCTCTTCTCCAGAGCCTCCCACTGAGCCTTTTCGAATGCGCGCGCAGATGCCCGAATAACGTGGAAGGTCTTGTTGGTTTGGGAGAGTTTTCCAATGATGAGGCCTGTGCGCAAGACTTAAAAAGATGATCAAGATAGTAAGTAGAGCCATGGAAGAGAGAATCTATCATCGCGCACCATCGATAACCCATCGCTCGACCTCGTTGGGGTCGACCTGCAAGACTTCGGCAATGGCAGAGTACAAAAGGTCACCGCCAATATTTTGGTGTGCCAGTGTAGTCAAGCTCAAGAGACGTATCTTACGCTCGAGCTGCGCTTGGTCAAGATCTAGCGGACAAAGTCAGTAAATGAGCATGTTAGAAGCTAAAACTGAGGCAAAACTGACTGTATTGGTCGAACACGCCTGCGTGACTTCCTTCCCATGTTTTATACTCAGTTAGACCATCATTGAGGAAGATCTGGAGAAGAGAGTAGAGTTCTGAGTCTTTTGCGGCAATAACGGCGTCCAAGCGGAAGAGAGCGTCGAAGTCGAAGACTGAAGGGAGGCGGAGGGCAGATGCTACCAGATCGAGTGCATCAGACTGTGAGGAAGCTGCCGGAAGGGAGCGGACATAAGAGAGTTGGTACTGGTAAGAAACTTCACTGTAAATATTCCAATGGTCAGTCTGTATTTCTATGAAGGAAGACAGCGTTGATTTGAGACGTACGGCTCGCTTGTTGCATAGGTATCCACAAGAGATTTTAAGTATAAGCTCTTCTCCTCGTCAGATATCTCCCATTCTGAAAGCCACTTAGTAACTTCTGGCAAAGAGAATTGCAGTTGATCCAGTTCGTCCTGGGCACTAGCAAGTTGGATGAGGGCTTGATTGACGGGCAAGCGAAGGTTGGATGTTCGAGGGAGAGCATTGAAAAGATTTGTGAGGCTGTGATATTTGTCAGAAATCTTGCGGTGTAGCATGCAATTCTCAACGTACAGACGATATTTCACAGGCGAAGGCTCGGAGGAAGAAATGGCCTGCAAGATCGAGTTGAGGTGTTCTCTCGTACTTGTCGAGTCGAGAGGGAATAAAGTCAAGAAATGTGCGAATAAGAGATTGAAGAAGCCCTCGATTTCTGAACGACTGCATTAGCGGAACAGCATGAGCACACCAAGACCAGAACGCACCTCGCTCCGACCCTTGGCCAAGTCCTTTGACCTCGGCAACAACTTTCTCAAGCACTGCTCTTCTCCGTTCCTCGTCTTCCTCGAGAGGCGGTTGGCCTTCTGAAATTGTCAAATCATTCTCGAATGGCTGGATGAAAGTTGCTTTCTCTTCGTCTGAGCGGCCTTGAGCCAGGTAGTTTACCAACTCCCTGATCTACAGAAAGGCTGGCCGTCAATCGCTGGTGAACATAGTAAATCATAGAACGCATATATACCTGCTCCTCGAATGTGCCTTCGGCGAATATCGAAACTGCATCTATGTCAGGCATTTTGGGCTTTTGAGATGGGATGGTCGTGCAAAATCTACAGAGGGATCTCGTGCTGCATTTCCTGTTTAGGCACATTCGGGCGTCTATCTTTCATATTTTAGAGCCAGCCAAATTTCGTGACTCTTGGACGCCTCAGACCCGCAATGCAATGTTTCCGAGTCCTCCTTAGACTTCACCACCACGCACGACAGAGGTTTCGTTCAATGGCCACCATAGCGTCTCGTACACGCGTGCTAAGCTGTGACCCTTCCTCCATCTCATTCCCTACGACTGACCCGGACGTCGCTGACTCCAAAACTCTAGAAGCTCTGCAAGATGCAGCTAGCCTACTGCAAGACCAGGAAGTAGTCGCATTTCCTACGGAAACAGTCTATGGCCTTGGTGCTCTTGCACTAGACCCTGTGGCTCCCGGTCGCATTTTCACCACGAAAGGAAGGCCAGCAGACAATCCCCTCATCGTCCATGTATCCTCCGAAGCCATGCTCTATCGTCTCCTACCCAAGTCATACAAACTACCGCTCTCCTACCAGATACTGCTGCGCCACTTTTGGCCAGGTCCACTGACCCTCCTGTTCCCCACCGACGGCAGCATAGTACCCTCTATAATAACCGCAAACCAACCCACCGTCGCCGTCCGAATGCCCTCTCACCCCGTCGCGAGAGCGTTGATCGCTATAACAGGCGCCCCTATCGCTGCACCCAGCGCAAACTCTTCAGGCAAACCTAGCCCTACTCGAGCCGAACATGTTTTCCGTGATTTGGAGGGCAAGCTCGACCTCATCCTGGATGGCGGACCATGTGACGTCGGACTGGAAAGCACCGTGGTGGACGGACTAGGCAAAGATGGAAACATTCGCGTATTGAGACCAGGGGGAGTAACGGTGGAAGACATCGAGCGAGTTCTGGCACAGGATTGGCAGGGTACAACTGCTATCCCTCGAGTCCTTGTTCATCGACGCGACTATCAAGATGAGGCAATGGAGCACGCGCCTACAACCCCAGGCATGAAATATCGTCATTACTCTCCCGCTGTACCCGTGGTTCTGCTGCAATCCGCGTCCATCTCAAGTCCGCCGACTGGGATAGAACTCATCTCGGTCGCGAAGTTAGTCTCGTTTCTCAAGGATCGAGTCACAGAGCATGAGGGAGAATTACGGGTCGGCGTATTGGCTCCTTCGGACTCTCCCCTCTGGGACAAGCTTCCTAATATACCAGGAATTTCGTGGAATCGATACGCTCTAGGTCCGCTTTCCGAACCGTCTATCACTGCGCGGCGACTCTTTGATGGCCTCCTCTCGTTGGAAGCGTCCGGAGCTCACATCATTCTAATTGAAGCAATAGCCGAGGAAAGAGAAGGTCTTGCGGTCATGAACCGTGTGAAGAAGGCCGCAGGCGAAACAGTGTGGCTTAAGGCATAATCGCTCCCATCCCGTGTCCCATCTTGTCGTTGCTCACATAGACGTGTGTGATCATGGTCGATGTGAGTAAGGAAGGGACATCTGAGTTCTGAACAATAAGCTGATAGTGCCACTGGAACAGACACGAGTACCTCGCCCATCACACGAGGGTTGTAGCATCAGTGTACATTTTGTATACGACATCGCCGGTGTAGTTGTCTGTGGGTCCACTGGTCAGGGAGCCAAACAATCCCTCAGGTATATAAGACCTGTCAAACCCGTCGTCTAGATGTATCATCCCCCCCTTCCTCCCATACCCTCCCTTTCTCTCCTGTAAATTTTCCTTCCGCTATCTTCCCGCACACAGAAACACGCTTTATGCCCTCCACCGCCCGCCCCCCGACGTGTTCTGTAGACGCCGGTCTTACTGTTAGTTCAGTTGATCGCTACTAGTCTTTCACATCCTTCACATATCACCAGAGCACTCCCTGCTGGTAGCACCTAGGATCACCCGAGACGGGCGCTATGATGCTATCAGCAGCGAGGCAGCCTCGAGGGAGAGTAAAGTAAGTTGCACAAAGCATTCCGCACCCGGCGCCCCGTCATTGCTCCTCACACCACCTTCAAGGTACGGTGTACCGTCACATCTCGAATCTTGGCCCAGGTTCTCACGGGTTTTGACCAGCTAACCACAACTATGACAGCGAGTACCTTCAATATCCGCGTAACAAGCCCTCGGACTGGCAAGTGCACACCTATGAGTTCGCAGGTAGCATCTTTCAACAACCTCAGTCTCTCTCCATCTGTTTGCAGTAGGATGGCGAAGGTAGAACTTGTACAAGGGACAATAGATGACCGGGAACTCCCACGGTGATAAACTTTATGTTCACTCACACCTTTGCAAAGTTCATTTTTCGTTTCACTGTCAGAAAGTCAGGGTCCCTAACTCTGGAATTTGTCGTATGGCCTACTTGACACCCTTCACCCGTCACATGGATGTAGTGCACGCCCCGTACGCATCACATTAAAATTATCAGTTCCAATAGTTTAAAAGGGCGGGGCATTCGGGATCGACATCCCTCAGATTTCTTACTTTTGACTCGCCTTCTCTCCTCCTTTGGACGCGTTCTCTACGCGTCTTGTGCTTTAGAACTTTGCCTTTATCTTCTTTCCAACAACAGATACGTTGGTGAGCACGCTTCATTGATTTCTAGTATTCGTGTCTCACTGACGTGGGCCACAGCCATGTCCAAGTTCACAGTCTCCTCTCTCTCCCTGCTCTATCCTAGCCCTTCTCCATCCTTGACATCAGGGTCGCTGGTCGACTCCGAGTATCTTACTGTCAACGACAGGCCGTCTGCGACCTCTTCTCGCACTCCGTCCCCTGTCCGTCCTGCCATGATCATTCCTCCTCCCCCTCCTCCTATGACTCCTTCAGCCCCTTCTGTCGTCAACGATCGTGTAAAATGGATGCCACCTAAGGAGCCCATTGAATTCGCGAAGAAGCCCGTTCGTCCCGACTACCTGTCGAAGAGGAAGCACGTTCCTCGCCCTCCTAACGCGTTCATGCTCTTCCGCTCCATGGTCATCAACAAGGAGATTCCTAAGATCGAGAACCGCCAACAGAATGTCAGCCGTATCGCTGGTGAGATCTGGAACGTCCTCGACGACGACATCAAGAGGGCCTGGCATGACAAGGCCGAAGAGTACCAGCGCGAACACAGACAGAAACATCCCGACTACAAGTTCGCTCCGTCTCGCAAGGCTCAAGTGAAGCCAAAGGAAGAAGAACCCGAAGGGATGAGCACCGAGGACTACATTCGTCACCTCAGGGAGAAGTATACGGGCGTCATGGGGCCCGCAGTGGCACCTGCCCGTAAGCGCAAGCCCAAGGCCCGCAAGGCCAAGTACGAGGATGAAGAATTTGAACCCACCCCTAAGCGAACGCGTACTCGGGCTCGTCGAAGCGTTGCTGAGGATCTTGCGTCTCCACAACCACAACCACAACCACAACCACAACCACAACCATTACGCTCTGTCCCTCTCCCTCCTGTCCCTCCTCATCTCGTTCCTCCCCTTCCACCTTGGCGTCTCCTTCACTCTACATCTTCTCATATGCCGGGCTCGTCATCCTTGGACCTTATGATGGCAGACGAATACGCCAGAATGGCGGGCGTTCCCTACGGTGGCCCAGTCGCCTCGTCATCGCACAACAATGCAGAAGGCTCCTCCCGCCGTAAGGCCTGTCACGATGACAATAATGTAAGTTCTCCTATTTCTTTCGTTCTCGCGCATCATCAACTCACTCGACTCTAGGATATGACATTCGGCCACATTCCGATGGCTCCGCCATTCAACTCCTCTGCGGGGGGTTACTCAGCCTTCACGCACAACCTGCTGGGGCTCGGCGAGCTGGCAATCCCTCATGACAATGGGGGCTTCTACCAGTCTTTCTACGGCGGCTCATCCTCCCACCTTGTGGATACGCCTGCTCCCACTGCTCCCACTTCTTCAGAGGCCGCCGAGTCCTTCGGTGTATACGAGTTCAACTTCCCCGACGATCTCTTGGCCACCATCGTTGACACAAGCGTACCCCTACCGGCCCCAGTAGAGAGTTCAAGGGTTCCCGTTGACTCCCCTGTGCACAATCTCCCTTCGACATCCTCCTCGCCCACCGCACCCTCTGCCGAAATCTTGGTGTCTCACCCTTCAACTCCCGCATCCAAAAAGCACAACACGACCCCCTCGTATACGCCTGCCCACACACCCACTGCTACGCATTGAACGACCCAACGTACCACAGAACGTTTTCCTGCTTCTCTTCTTGTTTGTTGTATCATCATCCGCTTGCGACATGTTTGCTTTCCTCTGTCTGCTGTACCCCGTTTCCAGTGTTGCCTCTGCTTTGCTATTATAGTTTCGAGCCTTGACGGTCGATATTTCCGTATGTACTTACTTCTACTTATGCCCTACCTATGTTATGGCCTTCAATTATTTCCGCGTGAATCCTCGCTCTGTCGCGTACATTATATTCTACATACAAACGGTACACTTGAGTCTTGATTCTTGCCGTGACTGACTCAGAAGACTAAAGTTCAACTTGCACAAGTGCCAAGTCGGGGCGACGGGGCTGTTCGAACTTCGAACTTCGTCGTTCGAGACTCGAGAGTCGAGACCGTAGACGACGTCGGACGGACCCCATGCCGGTCCGGGGTGGCGGAGCGGATCGTGATTCGGTACGTCCCGATGTGTTTTTTCTCGGACCGCGACTTACCTTGAGACGCCCAACTAGTGGCCCGCGAGCGCCAAGGAGACCCGAGAGTCGAGAGGCTCAAGGACCAAGGTCCAAGTTTTGCTTTGTCTCGACTCTCCATCATCACGGCCTCACCTACTTCACTATTTGGCTTATAAAATTTCTGAGATGGCTGCGAGACGAACGAAATTAACGACAGACGACTTGCTGCGTATGCAAGAAGCGGGGCCTAGTCGAAAACGTATTCGACATACCGCTTTTTTGGAGGACTCTGACGGATCGGACGACGAGTTTGGACAGGTACCGGGTGGCTCAAAAAATTACGGACAGGTGCAGGATGAGAACGGCTCAGAAGATGGGAGTGGAAGTGGGAATGGGAGTGATTCGGAGGAAGAGGAAAGCGTAGGACAAGAATACGGCCAGAGCGACGATGCGGATACTCGTTTGCCGACGAGGACATTGGTAGAAGCGGACGACGATTCATGCGAAGATGAGACGATGGGGCCATCCAGAGTATCTTTCACGCCTAGAAAATTTTTTCAGGAGCGGCTTAAACCATCCAAAATATCACCAATAAAGCCATCCTCATTTGAAGCTCTCGGTGTGTCACCCGCGCTGATAACTGCCTTGACAAAAATGTCCATTAAGCTTCCGACGGAGATCCAAGCAGCCTGTATACCACCTCTAATTCAAGGCGAGTCTATACCGTGTGAGAGTAGTAAACCAACCATGTCTGACGACGATATATTGTAAGGCAGAGACTGCATAGGGAATGCCAAGACAGGTTCCGGAAAGACGATTGCGTTCGCTTTACCGATATTGCAGAAGCTCTCTGTGGACCCGTATGGAATATTTGCATTAGTTCTAACACCAACAAGGTTTTTCGTCCACCTTCACTTTGTAAGATTGGTGCTCACGAACATGACAGAGAACTTGCATTCCAGATTTCGGAACAGTTTGCTGTCCTGGGTACCTCTCTCAACTTGCGCACTGCCGTTGTTGTAGGTGGCATGGACATGATTGCTCAAGCAACAGAACTCTCAAATCGACCACACGTCGTCGTGGCCACGCCAGGACGCATTGTTGATCACCTTAAGAGTCATGCAGGCGAATGGGACTTGTCACGCGTAAAGTTCTTGGTACGTGAAAACACACCATCATCGGGCATGCACTGATAGAGACTATTAACAGGTTTTGGATGAAGCAGATCGCCTGTTAACCTCTACATTTGCTCCTGAATTAGCCTACCTTTTCGATGCCATTCCCAAAGAGCGACAAACCTGTCTTTTTACAGCTACATGGACGCCTTCAATAGAAGCAATCGCTGACGCACCACCGAAACCTGGAAAACAGAAACCATTCACTCACAAGATGGCCGAAACGTATGTCCTTTGCAAGTGGATGAATCGTTCATACATGTATGCTCACTATATTTTTCTCTAGTATCGAGACTGTCGAGACGTTAAAGCAGCATTACATCCTCGTTCCCTCCCATGTCCGCGAATCCTACCTCTATTACCTCCTCCGTAATCCTCCCGAGTCCACTCTCCATTTACGACGCGCCCCTCCGGAGAAGCCATCGAAGAAATCGAAACAACAGTCAAGATCCCACAAATCCCAAAAGAAAAAGAAAGTAGACCCTACAGAAGACGATGAAGTCATACAGCCTCCACCCACCATCATCTTCTGTGCCCGTCCACGCACCGCAGCCTACCTCACTGCCTTGCTCAAATCCCTACACGTACGCGCTACGGCTCTTCATTCGAGGTTAACACAACGCGAACGTCTTACGTCCTTGGGGCTATTTCGTTCGAGCGTCGTACCAGTGTTGGTTTCGACAGACGTCGGCGCGAGAGGTTTGGATATAGCGGACGTGGCGATGGTCGTGAACTGGGATATGCCAGGCGAGCCGGAGGAGTATACCCATCGGGTGGGAAGGACGGCCCGTGCAGGAAGAGGAGGTGTGGCTATTAGTTTTGTGACGGAAAGAGATGAGGAAAGGGTGTTGAAGGTGGAGGAGCGAATTAGTACGTTTCTATCAGTATGCTGAAGACTTTTCATCGAGTGAGCTTGCTGATAAAATTTGACAGAAACGAAGTTGACAGAGATGGAGTTACCAGAGTCGAAGGTTCTTGAGAGCTTGAACGTCGTGTCGACCTCGAAGAGGCTTGCGAATATGGAGGTGCACGACTCTGACTTTGGGAAGCGGGAGGAAATTCACCGTATCAAAAATACGAAGAGAAAAAGGGATGTTGGAGATGCCTAACGTAATCAGTTCTTTAGGTAACGCGCTGGTTATATCTACCAGAGAAAAGGATTTGCTTAAAGTCAACCAACGGTTACTAGCTTTGTCGCAGAATCGAGAAATATACTCCAATACACATATATACCTCACTAGGGCGAGGACCGATGCTCCCGTCGATAGGCTTAGTAGGGTATGGTAGGGTATGGCCCACATTTGAAAGCCTGATCGTTCTCAGCATAATACACAACGGACCGAACCAAATTTTGAATTATCCAGCCTACGTGGATATTTATACATTCTGCAGACTCAACGCAAGTCTAACCGGGACGTGAAAAACCAAAACGGGGTGCATGGAGACGTTTATGAGTGATTGATACTGGGTAAATGAGCGGATGATGAGAACCGTTAGATGTCCAAGGATTAAAATATTCATGACGGGGTAGCAAGGATCGAGAGGCTAAGAGAGGGAGAGAGGAACTGCATTCATAACGAATGTCCAATGACGAGATATCCAGCCACGATGAGAGAAAAGAAAACGAAAGAAAGAAGTAAGGGTATTCTAGTTCCTGCGACAGAACCTGAAAAGGTTACGCTTGAAGAAGTAAAAGAGGCACTGCAGCGATAGTTTAGCACCAATATCAATTGTTCCATATGTGCAAGAAAACCACTCACCCCAATAAAGCGAATCATCGAGAGAGCAAAGGTCGAGTACAAAATGATTGTAAAGTAGATGTTCTGCCTCTCTTGGAGCCTCTTTTCGTCTGCTGCCTCATCGCCGGAAGGAAGGCCGCTGAGCATGTCGATACTAACGGAGAGCGCCCCATTCGAGAGCAACCAGAACGCGACGAGACGAGTACGGAAGGTACGGTTCTGGTCGTCCATGGTGGGCTTTTCGACAGCTTCCTTCACCTCGAGCTTGGTGAGAGCACGGGTGACAGTTTCTTTGAAGTGATTCTCAAGGTCCTCCTTTTTCCTGGTGGTTTCCTCAACGACGGCCTCCTCCTTGCCCTTCTTCGATGAGACGGAAGGCAGGACCTCAGCCTTGTCGCTACCCTTGGTACCCCAAGAGACCTAAAGGAAACAAAAAATAAGCGGAGTTTCGTATTCATGAGGCACAAGAGCTTACATCGTGAAGGTTACAGAACGCATAAACGTTGAGAACATTAGTGAAAGAAGGGGCCAGAAGCATGTATTGACCAAAGCTAGAGAACATATGCCAAGGATCGCGCTAAGAGGTCCCGTCAGTATCAACTGGTACCATAATTTGAACAGATAACACTTACGTAGAGGAAAGAGGCGATGAGGTAGATACCAAACGTTGAGACCAATGCCGCAATAAGTGCACCGACGGGTGGTGTGAAGAAGGTAGCAATCACTTGGCTAGGTGTCTTATCCTTCAACAAGTTGGGGATGTTCTGCAAAGCCATCAATATCCATCATCGTCCACGCATACAAACTTTACTTACTGCGAAAGCCTTGCCGGTAAGCCAGAACGAGCAAATGATCAGATACAAGGATAGAATTGCGTATACCCTGCGTAGCACGATCAGTCGACATAAGAACACAGATGCAAGATACTCACCATAACGTCGCCGCGTACAGGCCGCGCTCTCCCTTCGGTCGGTTACCAAGTGCTAGAACGAACTATGGCACCATCTTAGTCTACAGAATGTGAGAAGGGGTGACCTACATACCTGTAACGCCAGGAAAGCTAAATATATCCATTTCAAAGCCATGTTAATCCAATGAGTCTACAGGCATATTATTAGTTCAATCCATGTTTATGAAAATACTCGCAATGATGCTTACAACAGCTGCAGTACCGAAGATGATGATGTTTTGTGAAGGAAGGAGGTCGATAATGATGCTGAATGTTAACCACAGATTGGCGAGCGCAAACCAGGAGAAGACTAGTGAGAAGATGTTGTACTGATAGGACAGCGTTAATAAACTTGAGCAACGTAGAGCAAATAACAAAATTGCGACTTACGAGGGCTTGAATATGGAAGAAGAACATGCGAATCAAGCCATGTCCGGATTTGTAGAACCTGAAGAAGTTGACGAGAGCATACTGGACAAACTTACTCAATAAAGACTGAACACTCGTCCAAAGCGAGTACTTACAACTGAAGCCGCGAACGAGCCATTGAGCCAACGACGACGTTGACCAATCAACTCAGCGGCGGATTCTGGCACATCCGTTTCGGCCTTGGAGGGCTTGACGTACGTAAGCGTCCATCTATCACCAGCTTTCGCCACGAGCTCAAAACAGAGGATACGATCCTCGGCCAAAAACATGTTCTTCGTGAAGATGTTCATTCCATAAATACCCTTCGGCCCAAGTCGGTCGGCCAACGAGTGATCACCATGGAAGTATTGTTCGAGGGGACGACCAAGAATAGCACGGTAACGGTACGCTGAGAATGCACCAGGCAGCACGGACACGTAACCGAAACTACTCTCGAGCGGCTTGTCTATGGAAGACTCAATCTAGTGGTCCAGAAATAGAACGCAGAGCACGTACCCAAGATATTGGACATCTTGTACTCGAAGTTCTGAGCCGCAACTAGAGGGTTCAACAGCTTGCGACCTCCCTCAATCATAGCGTGGATTTCACCACAGCAACCGCCGAGATTAGCATTGTTGTAGAACGCCTCCCATAGGTAGTAAATCGACTTGCGACCGGGCTTAGTGCCAGCATCGATTAGGACACAAATCTCCGGCTGGGAAAGCAAAAGAATGAGCGCTCCGCAAGGTTCCATGGCGTCACTTATTAGTACGCTTACCTCGAGTATCTTGCCAATAGCATTGAATAACCAACGATGAGAGTTAATCTTCTTTTGGTTCTTGGCCTTTAGAACGAAGATGATCTGGACGGGGACCAAGTTGTTCGGGTCCTCTCCCTGGGGGACCACAAGCTGCGGTGATGCATCGACCGAAAGCTGCGTCGTGTACTGTAGCCTTGTTTAGTATGCGGTGTTAAGGCGTAGAATGAGTAGTACGCACCTCAAAAATATGAGCAACAGTCTCCTTTCCGTCAACCTTATTCTTCATGACACCATCCTGGTACACGCCGACCGTGGCGAGAATATCCAGCACGGTCTTGTCCATGGCTTCGAGACCATCGACAATGAGGGCAACAGTAATCTTTTGCCAACCAGGATTGCCTTCTTCAGCGGTACGACGCCAGTATTTAGATTGTTTGGTCTTGCAGATATCACGAATATTCATCATGACACCATGGAGTGTGCGAGCATAAAGCGTCTTGTCCTCGTTGTACGAAGTAACCGCGATTAGCAGCTCAGTAGACCTGTTGTAGAGCTTTGTGCGTAGCGAATAACCATTAGCTTCCGAAAAGTCGTCGGGGTCGCATGTCGCGGCAGTGTACCGCATATGACTAACGGACTACAAGTGAGCATGCTTCGCGAGCACACGAAACAGTTGTGAAACGCGTACGAGAATTCTGTAGTTTTAGTACCGCCTGTCCATTTAGCCTCAATTGCACTGTATACGGGTTCCGGAACCTGGTATTCAGTGATGAAGTTTCCTTGGGTAAGTTTAACCTTGCGAGTGACACCTCGCTTGATCGTTTGCCTGCGTCTCCAGGATGATTCAACACCGCCAGAGGAGGAAGAGGCCACTGATTGGGGCCTCTGCCACTCTCCAAAAGAGTTTGGGTCCACTGGTCTGCTCCAATCTTAGCATATGTGACCAAAGACTACCACCTTTCCGTGTGTAAACTCACCCAGGCGGATACATCCCTCCAGATGTCAGTGGCATCTTTTCAATCTCATCATCTTCGTACTCTGGACGTTGCGCTGAAAAGTCGTCTGTTAGAGAAACCGAGCTGGCATATGCGCTGCGTGGAGGCTCCTGAAAAGTGAGGTGCTGGCGATCGCTGAATGGATCAGTGAGAGTCGCCTGCGAGGGATTATTAGATGGCAGGGGTGGCCTGTTTGGATCCATGTCGGCTAGAAGTGAATTACTGTAGTCGTCGAGAGCGTGAAACCCTGCCTGTCTCGCCTGGAGAGTCGAAGAGTACGAAGGAGATGGTGGAGAGAACGGAAGTGGTGAAAGCTTGAGATTGAAGCAAGAGCCGTGCAGGACAACGCGAGTTATACTTAACCCGGACCCCGGCCACCAGCTGGACACAGCTTCTCGGTTGATGCGCTCACAACCGCATTGCCCTAGAACTTGCGGCTGAGAACGAATGTCCGGACACGTTGAAGATGAATGATTCCAACAACAAAAACACAGTGTCGTTCATGTCTTTACTGTCGAATGTTCCCTGCCAGTGCGTGCCAGACGGTGAGTGAACGGCCGCATGCTGCTCTTTTGTGTAATCATCTACGGTATAAGGCTACAAGACAAATAAAACATTGATCAGACTAGTATCTCTCTCTACACAGCATAGGTGCAATGATCACTAGTACATCGACATGTTCCAGTTTCACCCGTCCAAAAAAAGGCATTCCGGGGTGCAACGTGCTGCGGCTGCAAGGCGAAATCGATCCAAAGTCTATCAACATGATTCAGCAAGCAATGACAGGCGCATCGCAAGGCTGAACAGCCAGCAGCCGGCGGGCCACACTACCTTCATCTTCGCATACGATTCCTGTACGCTACACCGGCCAAAACCTCTAGTCTCTGGGACTGTGCAGGCGAAAACTCGCGGTCGGATTTGTTATAGGAGGCCGCAAAAGCGCATCCACCGCAGTATTTGTGCCGGGACCCCTAACACTGTCTCCATCCCCAAAATGGACCTAATCTGATGTCTGTCATCTTACTGCTTGCAACGAATCCCACCCCCTTCATGCCAGCCAGTAGCGTTGCCCTAGTAACACTGTGGCTCCAACAAGGGGAATAACATAAAGATCTTGATGGCCACCATTATTAGGGAAAAAAAACAGGATATGCATAGATATTCATAATAAGTAGGGAACGCGCAGCGAGAGTGCGGCCATGTACAGATCTTTGCGGAGGGTGGTGTTATACAGACAGCAAGTAACGAATGCGCGAAAATCGAAAATTGAAGAGAACTGCAAAAAAGAGATTAATCGTGGAGGGTCGTAATAGGTGATTGGTCGACAGGATGAATGGCAAGTAGTTGAGATCTACTTCAGCCTTTAGAAAGGGTTCTCGTCTTCATCCATCTTGTTTGAGGACGATGGTTCGTCATCGCTCGAGCCTGACTCGGATGGCTTAACGACCTGTGACGCAAAAAGAGGCTTCATAGGCTTTATGCCCCTGGACCAACAAGTTCAGTTCAATAGTCAACTCGACTACACAGTATCCAAACCACTCACTTCTTGAAGTGTTTCTTCTTTGCCGCACTAATCTTCTTACTGCAAGGCGTCATCATGTCGTCGGTGGGTGATACAAAGTTGGGATTGCTGTGTTCGGTAGTTTCGGTCAAATCTGTGGCTGCCATCCAAAAGTTACAAACATACGCGTTCTTTGCCATCTTCTTGGCGAGTAGTGCCTTCGCCCCTAGTCCAATTGACTGGTTAGCTGTGGCATTGGCGGTAGTGCCTATAGGTGCCTGCGGGACTGCGACGTGTGCCGCCTGCGCAGGTTGGTGCAGTGGCTGGACGTGCGCAGGCGAGTCGGTGGGCGTAGCGATGGCAGACATGATAATCGTATGTGTCGGGTAACGAGTGATGACGAGAGGTGCGGCAAAGGAGGCAAAGGGAGCTTGTGGTGGTGAGAGTCGGAACGAACTTGGTGGTTGCAGAGAGGCTGGCAAGGCGGCTTGTATTAAAGTCGCGTTCGAAAATGAACAAACCACGTGGTCACCTTGAATAGTGGCACGTGGTCGCGTTTAGCACGTGACTTTTACTTCGACGCGAGCTCGCGAGTCATTTTCAAGGCTCAAGCCTCTTCCTTCTCCCCTAACCTCTACCTTACTCTCGCTCCTGATTATACGGAATCAATCAGGCCCTAGACATTTCTTACGACGCAACTCTGATTGTTATTTCTGAAAATGCTCTCTAATAACCTGAACCATCCGGCATATAACTTAGTGGGTGTTGGCCATAGGTAAGTATCGCTCCCGTCGGACACTACTCGATACATATTTCATCACCTGAATATCGGAGTAGGCACTTCAGAGGAAAATATAAAACAACAGAAGACTCAGCGTGGTGAAACCCGTCTCCTCACTTACTGTGATCATCATCCATTTTGCCAAGCGGATATCGCAACTATGTATATGCGCGACCAGCCTCGTGCATCGTTTCCCTGACCGTAATGAAACTGATTTTACTGGTCTCCGTCTATTACAAGAAAAGATAAACACCCAGATAAGCAATTAGCTCTGCCATACGTCGTTCGGCGCCCACAAGGTGGTCTGGACTTGGATCGTCAGTATACAAGATTGTCAAGGCCTTCGGAAACCCGGACGAGGCAATCCGAGGGTGCTTCGCCAAGTAATCGAAGCTCGTATCCTAGAGCACTTTTATTTCTTCCATAAAGTAGTAAGATTATAGATTTGACCGAAATTTCATGGAGTTTGACTTACGACTGCTTGTTTCTACACAGATAAGGATGTTTGCAGTAAACTATAACATCTCATTCAACGCTCCTCGTAGCTTGCCGGCATGACGTTACAATTACACACACGTCGCGTAGGTTTCCTCGTAGCTAATAAGACGAACCATCCGAATACCTTTCTTCAAAGATAACCACTCCACCAAACCCTTGGCTCAAACCGTAGACAAACAGGTTCGTACCTCTCTATCGAACGGCTACAATGCAAGCACACCCCAGATCACTAGACTCTATATAGCGCGGTTCAAATTGTGAACTGACGACGAAAAAGACACGTGGAGGAAAAAGTTCCGGGAAGTTGGAGATAAACACAACACCAAAAGTCTATCTGTTTCCGCCTTGGCTCTGACAGATTCAGCTGTCGATTCGCTCATTGTCTGGAACTCCCTAGAACTAGGCCCAACGGTCTACCGATAGCATATACTTCCCACTCTTCGTCGCCCGATCGCGGTATACTCGTCATTCAACATTCAATGGTCAACGTTCAGAAGCGACACGGATAAGACTTTCAAACGTTCTTCCTCTGCCTTTTAGCTGATTTCCGTTTATCGAGGCTGTTGAGTCCGCGGAGGTAATATGAATGGCATGTTTTATTCGCAGTGCGGTGCAGCGGTCCGTCGTGCGGTGAGTTTCCCGAAAGTTACCCTTCCGTCGGTCGAATGTTAACGTATCTGAAGATAGAGAGTACCAGATTCTGTGTTAAAACACGAGGAAACGCGATGACAACCGCTTGGAAGGCCACTAAAATACTATTGAGTGATCAGCTATTCTCTTATATGTCGTTCGAGTGGCGTTGTCTGTGGGTCAAGGGCACTGTCTGTCGAAAACACGCCAACGCGAGCGCGAAGATAAGGAACGGGTGCGAATACGAACTATACGTAGCATCAGTAACCGTAAGTCAAATCGAAGTCGAATGGAGCTGCGGAATATCGTCATACATTGATGCGCTCTCTTATCTAGGCTTAACAGGCCGGCGAAGTGAAGTTTCCACGTCGGCACGTTCCTTTGTGCGGACGAATGCGCTGTTTAGCTCCAGCAGTCGCGTTTTTTTTTGCCGCTGTCATTCATTATCACACTGTTCCATGAAGCGTGTGGATGCTGCTATATATTAACCAGGCCAAAGCCGAGCTGTTCCAAACAAGCATCGCTGTATCCTGGGATATAGCGTACTTGGTGGAACGAACAACACGCAAGGCAGCAACCATCATCACTTTCGTCACCTCCTTCAAAGATAAGCAAGTTGCAGGAGCGAGCTTCAGCCACGATGCCCGACGCAATTTCAACGACGTGGGCTGTAATCTTCCCTTGGGTTACGACATCCCTTGGAATTCTTCCCTTTCATAACGCCGCGAGGAAGAGCGTGTCTTCGGAGGAGTAGTGTCTTTTCTCATATGTACACGCGTTTCAAGACACAACTCAATCTCTTATTACCAGCTATCACTTCTTGCGATAACGTATTAACCCGCTCCAGTCGGGCATCACGAAAAAAACGAATCCATTCCAGATAAGTTGGTAATCACATAACAGTTCCAATTCATTGTATACTAACCGCTTTCATGTATCATATACTGTATATGTATACTCCTACACAGCACTCTCCGCCGCGTGGAACGACGTGCTTATTGTTTCCGCCCGACGTGATTTCCCCAGGCTAGGCCATTCCAACACCCTCGAGGAAATCAACTGAAATCAAGCGAAATGATTACTGCTCCGTTGCAAGTTCTGCGGAGCCGGTGATCACTTCCGTTAGGCAATAACCTTTGCTGGTGCAGAGCTCCGACCCAGTGGGCAGACACGCGGGGACATTGTTTTTTAGGGAAACATTCGTGCCTTGCACTGCCGCCTTGTGGTCTGGAGCTTTTAGCTCGGAGAACATCCAAGTGTCCATATCCATTGTCGCGTCTGACTGACTGGGCTTGCTGACTGACCATAAGCTAACGCCTTGAGTCGGATCCAGGTTCGGAACTCACTAGCACTGGTCTGCTGTACAAAACTCTCACAAGGTACAGTATCTCTGCGGGCCACAGTAAGTAAGTGGTGATATTGCAATTTAACATGACTGACCCGGTCAAACAGACGAATCTATTGCTCGAAATAGGTCTCTTTCGAGTTCTGGCTGGACGAGGATCTGGCGATATGCATCAAATATGCATGAACCTTTTGCTTGGTAGCGCTGAATGTTTTCACGGATCAAGAGGGTGCAATGTATACGCAAGTATGCAATGCAAAAGTGAGTCGACGGATGTCTCGAAGACCTTTCGAGATGCGAGGTCGCCGTGTTTGGTTTAAAGCACATGGGTGTGGGTGCGTAGAGTACAGGATGGGGTAAGTCGCGGTGTCGTTGTACGCTTCAATAATTTCGGGACTGACATAGCTTCTCATGAACACTAAACGGTAAGGAGATGTCCGGGTAAACCTGCGATGGAGAGATATCTACAAGGCAAGTACTTGTCTTACAGATACCTGGATATTATGACCAGCTCCGCGTCGGTCCACGCCGATGCCAACTGGCCCCCTTTGTCTCTTGCGCCGCGAACTCTCGAACCTCGAACCTCGAACCTGCGTCTTTGCAGAGGGGTTGTATGTTTGGTGAGAACGCAACCCAATTGTTACGTATGTTTGTAGTAAAATGCTAGTTTGCGCATAGGAGGCAATAGGTGCCTCTGCGTCAATGTGCGGTTGTGCGGGGAGGTGCATCCGGGGAGGTCTAGGTTTATATTGCATGCATCCCTCACCCGGTACCGTGAAAAGACGGGAGAAAGAGAGCACGACATTTTTTGTTGATTTCTCGGAATTTGTAGTCTGTCTCGAGGGTCTTTCCTCGGCTGGATGTTTTATTGCGTGGTGTACATCTCCCGCGAGTCGTGAAGGAATTTCAGTGGGACTTGTTCGGTGGTTGTGTCATGGAAAAGCGAGACTGCGCATTGCCATGTTTTTATTTTATTTTCCAAGACACGACGAGAGAGATGTGGCGTCTCCAAGTCGCAACGATGGAAATGTTGAAACACTCAGCCCTGCAGGTGCCTTTTCCCATGCTAAGTGCCCGAATTACATGTGGCAATTTGCGCTGAGTTTGATAAGCAGTGTATCTTGAATTTGCTTGTCGAATTTACTCTGCGAGATACTCGTCGAAGCGAGAGTGGCAGACAAGGAATACGCCAAGCTATGCAGGGGTGGCTGCCACCGGCTTATCTGTTACGACAACAGTGGAAATAGCATGTCCTCGCAATAAATACTGAATATTTAAACAAATATTCAACGTGGCAGCAACGAGCAACAGGTTCTCACCACGGAGCATGTTATACTCGAGTTTGAGCATGTTTAACGACTCTAAAAATCCATAAATGCCCCTGCTTTTTGTCGGTTTTTCCGGCGCTGACCGGTCTCGATCCGGGAGTCTGCCTTATATCCCCGTGTCCTGCAACGTTTAAATACCCCTTTCCTCCTTCCCGCCAAACCTTGCACCCATCCCTCCTCGCCCCCCTCCCTCGTCCTTCGTCTTCCTCGTCGTCGAGGTCGTGCTCGTCCATCCCCCGCCTCCTCATCCTCCCCCGACACGACCCGGCCGGACTAAAGACGCGGAATCTCGGTCACTCCCCGACCGCCCTGCACGAGATCCACCTCCGACCCGTCTCATATATTAAGCCTCCCCCACACTCCAACAACCTCGACCTCTTTTCATTTTCTATCCCCGTAGTCATGCCCGGTGAACTTCTCAAGAAGAGAAAGATTGCGGTCCTGGGTTCGCGCTCTGTCGGTACGTGTGTTTCTCTCTATACTTCGGCCGAGCGCTCCTCTCACTCACCGTCTGTTTACCCTCTCGCGCTCGTCCCCTCTCTCTTCACAGGCAAGTCGTCTCTCGTGATTCAGTTCACCGAGAATCACTTTGTCGAGTCCTACTACCCCACCATCGAGAGCACATTCTCAAAGACCATCAACTACAACGGCGTAGACTATGAGTGTGACATCATAGATACCGCCGGACAGGTGCGCTAACCGCCAGATACCCGACCTCGGTTTCCTCGCAACTAACTGTTTCGCTCGCGACGTCCTGCAGGACGAGTACACGATACTCAACTCCAAGCATGCCATTGGCATACACGGTTACGTCCTCGTCTACTCGGTTGCCTCAAGAAAGTCCTTCGACATGATCCAGGTCGTCTACGACAAGATCACAAATTTCTGCGGCATGAACCAAATACCATGTGTCATCGTCGGATCCAAGGTCGACTTGGAAAAGAGGTAAGCACGGGGCTCCTGCATGTTCATCCTTTATTGGAGTTGCGCCCCCTCAACTGTTCTTCGTGTTCAGTATCTCTTATTCCAAAAACAGACAGGTGGCAAAAGACGAGGGCGAAGAGCTCGCAAAGCAGAATCACGCTGCTTGGGTCGAGACCAGCGCAAAGACAAATACAAATGTTGGTAAGTAGCTTGTTACTCTTCCCTGAATGGTATGACAAGTATAGCACGCTAAAATTCTGAATCTTCCAGCCAAGGTCTTCGAGCTTTGTTTGGGGGAGATCGAGAAGCGGTCTCCCAGCGGCGGCAAGGCTGAGCCTCAAGCTTCCAAGTGTGTGATCCAATGAACCACACTACCCCCCTTTAGACGCTAGACTTTCCTCGCCCTCTTCTGTTCTGCTGCATGATTTGCTCATCCGCCATCGATATCGACGTCCCTGCGTTTTTCTCTTCTCCTCGTAATTATCGCATATAGGTCATACGACCACCCCACCCGTACCATAATGAGGCGCCTTCACCATCTCCCCTCGGTCTGGCTCTCTCAGCAGCGCCCATGTCGCCTTTCTATGTCCTCCCTCCACACTGTTGGCCTTTTCTTTTTTTCCCTAAAACTAGGACCATAAATTTCTCACATCTCTGTGTTCTGCTGCAGCATTGTTCATGTGTCTCCATCCACTCATAACACTCTGTTTCCTTTCCGTCGTTTTTCCCTCTCGTTACTCGTGTGTAACAGTTTTTTATATGTAGGTTACTACTCATTTACGTCCCGTCGTCGTATACGTCCCCTTAACGGGACCCCACTCCACAGACCACAGACTTCAACCCCTCCACAGACAGTGTATTCCCCTCCCTGGCGGTTCATAATCTCAAACCAAACAGCTTATTGTAATCACTTCACAATTCATCCAGACATAACCAACCAATCAACCAATCTGAAGAACAGAACGATGCTGCGCCACGCTACTGCGATTCTCATTTACCCCCCGGAAACGGGTGAAATGCTCTAACCACGCAAAAATCACAGAAACGACCTCTATCGAACGATCTTCTGCTCCGTCCGCGTCTTTCCCTAGGAGAGAGGTAGTCGAGAGTCGAGACCTCCGGTGAGTACGTGCTCTTATATGTACTCGTCAACGGATGCCTTGATCAGAGCCCCTCTGGAATGATTATATCCATCTATCTCCCTCATCACGTATCTCATCTCATCTCGGCCTTCGAAGATGCTCAACACGCCCATAAGTACTAGTCTCTATAATACGTAGTAAGCATTACTTACTACATACTCATCTCTATTCTCAATTGCAAGGATATCACCAATCGAGATCGTCACAGAAAATTCGAATCCCAGTCCCGCAGCGCATCCGCCACAAGTATCTACAGCATCGTCAGGCCTCGTGTGTTCTCGGATTCTGTTGTACTGTAGATGAGAGTAACAACTACATCGTTCATTGGCCACCCGGCTCCAGTACTAAGGGTCTATAGCTTAGGTCTAGGTTCGCCACAAATATAATCACTTGTTCACTCTCCTTCCATCGGTATATACTAGACAAACCGGACAATCCCACAGAAACACCCTACGTGCGCGCGTAAGTGAGCGGGCAACAAGGGTTAATTGTGAACTGAAGGACCTCGACGCCTCCCTCTCTCCGGTCTTTCAATTCCGTAACGTTATACTCTTCATTTCCGTAATTCCGTATTCCGCTTTCTGCATTCTTAAAAAATACACAGACGCCCCCAACCTCCTCAACGTTCAACCTCCCTCCCCTTTTTTCCAGTCATACCATGCAAGCTTACGCAGTACCATCGCCCAAGAACCTAGCCTTGACACCTCTACCTCCGAGTCCAACGGCCGAAACGACTTGAGGGTCTCCAGGGACGAGGTCAACAGCCTGGTCTCCCCATTGAACTTCTTTCTCGGGCTCGTCTGTGACGTCGAGCACGATGCCTTTGATAGGTTTCTTCGTAGACAGGCTTACAGACTCGCCTTCGGGTTGAACTGCGATTTCTAACCCGAGGTCGTTCACGTCTGGGAACGTAATGTACTTGAAAGGCTCAGGCCTAGAAGATTAAGAAAAAAAAAGAGACGGAGCGACCAAGAAACGAAAAGAAGAAGTGTCAATGTCAACGTTGATAGAGTGTGCATGTGTGTACGTGTGCGTGCAACAACGACGACACATCCCACATTAATTTCAAGAAGACCGCATGAAGTCGTCAGCTGGTTGAGCAAGGAAAGATGTTTCTGTACGTACCAATTCGAGTACCGTCCGAGAACGGCGCCAGAGTTAACGTCCAGGAGCCTCGCAGAGACAATGATGGTCTTTGGTACCTCACTCCCCTTCGTGCGCTTGGGCTGGCCAGGAAGTTCACCCGAATACAATTCCGTAGCCGCGTTGGGCGCGAGCACAACGTCCTTCGTCCATTTTTCAGTCCACTCTGAATGCAAATCAAACGCCGCAACTTCGAGCGTTGCCTGCTTCTCTTGGAGCGTGCTGTTTGTCCCCCACACGTTCAGAACGGTCTCAATGATGAACGAAGCCGCAGAGAGTTCATCAGGGAATGTCTTCTTTTCTTTTCTTGTCATTCCCACCGTAAATGGCCGCAACTCACGTTTAATGGTGAAATACGCCGGCTTGGGACGTAAGAAGTAGTCAACGATAGCCCAGGATGTGACCGGCCAGCAGTCGTTGATCTAGATCGACATACACGAGGAGTGAATGTCAGCGAGGGTGAACAGAAAAATAAGACATGCGTATGCCGTAACGTGTGTGGGGTAGGATGCGGGGCATGACACGTTTCGTGTCATGCGAGTTCAATGTCACGACAGGACTTACCTGCCAAACCAGCGCTCCGGCGGTATACTCTCTTCCTTTGCCCTTCCAGTTTCTTCTCCAGAGTCGGTAAGCAGACGCCAGAGTCTCGGCCTGCATGATTTGCGTGTAATAGACATAACTAAGAATAGTCAATATATAAACGTTGAGTCACTTGGCTAATACAGACGACGGCTTTAGGACGGTAGGATACTGAAGAAAGTACGTACCTCTCGAGATCGAAAGCATGCTTGAAGTTCTCCACGAGGTACAACTGGTTTGAGATCCGGGCATGTGAGTGAGTGCGTGGGGTTCACTGGAACAAGGAACAGTCTCCTCATGGAAGGACTGACCTCTAACCGACGCTCAAATCCATCAGCCTTGTTGTGATTGTTCATAGTCCTGCATTGATTTCCGGAGCGGAGGTATAAGGAGATGATATGTACGTAATTTACCGGGCGACGTACCTGGACTGAGGGAAACGTTCTGCCTTGTTGCCACCAAGCCAATAGTCTACGGTACGGATGTCGGGATATCCTTCCCTAAATTAAACAAGTAAATCTTGTGTCGAGTTTACGAGTGAAGAAAGAGAGCGCACATTCCGAATTCAGAGACAAACCGCCCGGCCAGGATGTCCCAGTTGTGCCAGGGCTCCTGGGATCCGTGCCACACATTCCCTAAACACGTCGTTAGCATCCGCGAGTAACGGCATACACACTCCAGTCACGAGTCTACGAAGAAAAGAAGGGACGTACATTGATGGAGGTCACCATACTGCTTGTCTGTGGTAGGCTTTCCGAAACCGCTGTATGGGGAACTGCGGTGGTAATGTATATTGCTGTACCTTTCGACGACCGAGGGTAATAGACGTTCGTAGATGTGCCGCGCAGGAAAATTGGTTTTGCGGAAATCCGATGTCTCGTCGTTGTAATCCAACTCGAGGTTCAAGGACTCCGCGATTTGATAATCTGAATAGATATCACGGGTAACGAGGCGCAAAGAAACGTGTAAGTAACGCCCCTGCGGTCAACGAATAACCGCGAGTTCTAACGAACCTTCATTATTTCCAGCTGTGAAAAGTTTTCAGCGGTGGGAAACCCCTGATAAGAATTAGCAGAGACACGCACCAAAGATGACAACAGAAGGATGATGCCTGAGCCTCTTGACATTCTGCTCGGCCTCGACCTCGATCGACTCCAATAAAGAATCGTGCGCAGGGTACTAAAGGTTGACGTCAGCTGTTAAAGTACCCATGATGAAGGCCTTTGGTCACCTGCCCGCAACCAAACATGAAATCCTGCCATACGAGTATGCCGAGCTCTGGTAAAATATAAGAACATGAGTGGATCCACGCCAAACAAGCTCAGTGGAACGGCTTACCATCTGCCAGTTCGTAGAAGTCATCCGCTTCATAAATACCCCCACCCCAGATACGAATCATGTTCTGGTTCCCATCGACCAGGAGCTGAAGCCATTTTCGATAACGGTCGCGAGTCATGCTACGATTTTAGGATCAGTGCCCTAGATTTGGGTGACAAAAAGACAAGAACTTACGTTGTGAGGAAGGAATCGGCGGGGATCCAGTTAGATCCTTCGGTGTATAAGTTGGAGGTACCCTCGAATATGGTGACAATTCTCGCTCACCTCCACAGAAAATACGTATGCCGTTGATCTCGAAAAGGAATGTGCGCCCCTCCTGATCAATGAGCTTGTCTTGGACAACCGCAGCACGGCGAAAGCCAAACTTTTGTTCCCTCTTGTCAAGTACTTTCCCCTGCTACTCATAAGACGATGATCGTTAGGATGATGATGAGTGCGCGAAAAGGGTGACATACTCCATCTGTGACAACGATCTCAGCGGTATACAACGGTTGGTCGCCGTAGCCAACGGGCCACCACAGGTCGTATGCTCCTTTTGAAAACCCAAAATTGATCAACGTCTGACCTTGCACTGGAGTATCCGGCCTTCCAATCACACGAATTCCCGCGGGATTCTTGATGCTAATACTCGCAACGACCGGGTCATTAACGGACAAAGTAAAGTTCACATCAACTTTTGCATCGAAATTATCGGCAATGTTGACACGAATGTCGATGTCAGTGATGCGCGCACTGTATGTCTCGAGACTGATAGGCTTCCAGGGTCCAACGGTCATGAGAACAGGACCTAGGTAAGTATATCAGTCTCGGATCAAACTGTATGGCGCGGGAGTTGCATACCCCAATCCCAACCGTAGCTATTTAGAGTGGTAGGTAATGCTATCTTTCCAAGATATAAATGTGCCACTACTCACTTGTATCCCGCCTTGCGCACATAAAGTCGACTGGAATCCCCGTTCCACAGGCCAAGCTTTTTGTACCTTTTCTCAATCTCCCGTCCCTTTCGATCGGTATGAATAGTCAGTGCTGAATATACAAAACAGATGCGCGAGATTATAGTCGAACCTTGCGAAATGCGCTCTCAAAGTCGATCTTCAATTCGTTGTCAGCAGTCTTTAGTAAGTTCTTTACAGGAACCCGATGGGTGATGAATTGGTTGTCAGCCTTGAGTATCTCTGTGCCATTCTTACGATACGTGAAGTAGAGCGAATATAAGCATTGTAAATGAGAAAGTAAAAGTATGCTCTTACGAGAGATACGGCGGCGAAGGTATCAAGACCTTCAAAGACGAGGTCTGCGTTCGGTTTCGCAAGTTCTTCTTCGGTGACATCGAACCGAGTCTTGAATGACCAGCTAGCTTCTCCAATCCCTGCAACATACGGACAATATCGGTAAAGCATCTATCAACATAGTTGACGAACACGCTTACACTGAACCTCCCATTCGTTCAACCCAATAAACTAAGATTGTAGAGTCGTCTATCGTAACATCCAAATCATTTGGAAGGAGAAGGCAGGACGTACTGGATCAGGTATCTTCCCTTGCTTCAACAGCTCAACGTGCACAGTCGTCGGAAACTCTTGCACACCCAACCACTCTCCTTCCTTTACGACATCTTCACCGCCTCCTCCAATCCGAGTAAACGTCCATCCTTGGTGCAAGCTCCTGTTTGTCAGGCTAATCATCTGATGTCTTCTCGCTGAGCTTGACGTTGAAGTTCAGGTCTGCGGCGACAGCAGGGAGCAAGTCAAAGGACAGAATCGTGAGTAATCTTCCTGGTATAAGTACAAGTGAGTGAGTTCAGGCAATACCTCCGAGTCCATCCCATAGTAATCAACCTCAAATCAAGTCGCACATTCTTGCCTTCGGATCCAAGTCAACTTATCGTATCGCACACAAACATAGTAGTGTATGTCGAGCAAGGCGGCCTGAGAGTTGAGCGTGGTCATCTGCGCGGAGGAGCGTTCATTGAGTGCAGTAGATTCAACGAGTGATCACCGGGGTTTCTCCGTGCGTTTGATGGGAGGAAACCGTAGCTCCCAAGAAATACTGACACTCGCCGCAAGTGCCAACTAAGTACGATAATATTAAAGATTGACGCGGTTGGAAGGTGTAGAAGTATATAGATCACATTCATGAAAATACAGAGATTTGAAACCGTGAGTCGTCACGTCGTTAGGAGCGTCCGAAACCAATGATACTAGTGAGTAAGGCTTACTGTAGTACTCTACCTAATCTCACGAAATATACCTGAATCCCTGCGGCAAACCATCCTCGCTTTCCTTCTTTTCATGCCTCTTATTCAAAGCTTCCAGGTGTTTCTTAAAGATATAGCACATGATAATACTCAGACCGTTGGCTGCGATGCAGATCGCATACGAGTTCTTGTAGCTTGGGCCCCACGTCGATGGCCAGACGTATGCGCCAGCCACGTTGCCAAGTTGTGAGAAAGCATTGACAACAGCAAGGGCGATGGCACGCTTTGAAGGCGGACGAGGGAACGAATTGGAAATCCAGGCGAGGATGACGCTAAGCGCAGAGCAGGACGCAGCCATCAGGAACCTGAAAAAAACAAACAAAACATTCGTGAGCATATTGGCAGAGAAGGTGGAAGTTAGATGGTAGACGTACAGAGAGACATAACGAGCAGCAATGTGCGATGTAGATATTGCGATGATGAAGCCCACCAGACCAAATATCATCGGTACCGTGATGTGCCAGAACCGATCTTGTTTAACATCTGAATGCCTGCACACCACAAAAGTTACGATGGTCGCAAACACCCACGGAGGCGCGCAAAGTAGTAGCGTCACACTTCTGTTGTACCCCAGCGTCGCAGCAAGCGTGGGGAAGTATGCATTGAACGAGAAGGAGATGAGCATGGAGATGAGTGCGAATGTGAGCCACCAGACTTTCCAGTCTGTGATAGTGGAGATTAGGGAGCGGAGTTGGCCGCCGTTCTCGGTTTCGCCTTCGTCGCCGACACCAACGTCTTCTGCCATGCGACGCTCAGCAAGGAGGACTTCTTCAGCGGATAGCCAGCGCCAGGAAGTCGAGGGGAAATCAGGGAGGATGAAAATAGCGCAGAAAGCGACGAAGATAGTAAGTGCGCCCTCGATGAAGAAGAGCCATCTACAGGCAGAGGGCGTTTTGTTAGGGCTTGCTTGGGAGCACGAGTAAAATATAAACGAACCTCCAAGCAGAATGACCGAGCTTTCCTTGCATACCATCCAATATTCCTGATGCAATAAGCGAACCAAAGGCGCTGCTTATCATGTTACCGCACGAAAGCACCGCAGTTCGAAGACCAAGCTCTTTTCGGGTGTACCATTTGGATATGAGAAAGAGCGCGCCAGGGAAAAAAGCGGCTTCCACGAAACCAAGGAAAAATCGCGTTAAGAGGGCACCGACAAAATTTGTTGCTACGCCGGTGAGACATGAGATTATACCCCAGACCATCATGGATATAGGGAGGTAGAGTGAGGGTTTGCCAATGTAATTAAGAAGCATGTTTCTGCATGTACCACGCATTCTGAGTCGGTAGTACGATATAAAGATGTGATGAGATACTCACGATGGAATCTGCATAAGAATATATCCAACATAGAGGATACTAAGCACCGTCGCGAACTGCGTCCCCTCTAGTTTCAAGTCCGCCTCGAAACCTCGTAAACGGGCGGCACTAGCATTGTTACGGTCGATCTACAGAGCCAACATACAGATCCTACGTAAGCAATCGTCCCAAACTTTGGAGTTGAAAAGAGATTTCGCTTACAAAATTGAGAATATAAATCACAATCAAAATCGACATGCGCAAGTCAAGCTTCCCGAGTAACTTTTTCTCAAGCTTCAACCTCGCCTCCGTTCCTCCAAAGTCTTCATCCGTCCCTGTGAGACCGCCCTTTGCACCACCGGCGTTCTCAGCATCTTCGACGGCTTTTTCGCGAATAGACTCGGTCGAGCGCGCCATGTGATGCCAGAAGACTGCCTGAGGATGAGGTCCAGGACAAGCAGGTCCGAGGAACAAAGTCTTCTCCTCATGTTCAAGCAAACTGTCTTTTATACGACTACGCTGTTCAGTTGCTCGTATAACAACTTTCCGGTGTACGGTCCACTGTTACATCACAACGAGGCATGGAAAGTCCGCCGTTCGTAGAAACGAGTTTAAGCTAAAGCTGAGTTGTGCAGTTGTGATCCGTATCATCGACTCAGGCATTGAATTGAAGCCTGTGTACTACGAATCAGTGATGTATCGTGATCAAAAGGGATTAAAAGATGGGTCCTACTTTCTGAAAATCCACCTCGCACCGGGGAGGAGTAATCAAGTGGGTATGTGTCGTGGATATGCTGAATTCATTGGTGTGTGCAGTCAAACGCCTCCCACGATAGCGTCTCACAACAATGTCGGCTTGGTTATGGATGCCCGAGGTTCTTGAGTAGTACCTGAGGAGTTCGTATACATTGTTTGGAGCTCGTTCCTTGGAAACTCGACCGGCTCACTTGACGTCGGGAAAAAAAACTATGTTCTACTAGTTAGCAAAGAACTGCGTGTGTCCAAATTGCAAATAAAAAAAACTTACACAAAATTGTAATATGAAGGTCATAAGCAATATCATAACATCGACGTGGTGAAGAGAAATGTCACAGCGTTTGATATACAAGCCGCGGAACCGGACTTGCGAGACTTTGTCACACGCTTGCGGATTGGCCAACACCTGCACCAGGAAACACAAGCATGTCTACAATCAACTACGCGCAACTATGGGTCAGATAGCTGATGGAAAGTCTGCAACGTTGCATAGTCAAGAGAGCGTGCAGTCGTGGGTGTGATTTTACTTTAAACTTGTACTGTTTGGTTCGAAGTCAACGATAAAGGCTAGCGCTCCTACCAAGTTATGATGGGCACGTCTCATTGACCGCGTATTGAAATTTGTAAATATTCTATAGCTACGATACGCGAGGTTTCTTTTCAACGCTGGTTACAGGATTTTGAGACCGAAGCTCACATTCGAGACCTCGAGATACCTCAAGTTATTCATGTGCGCCAGATACTCAGTCACGATGAAAGGCGTGTAGTAGTACAAGATTAGAAAGAGGACATGTCAGCTTCGTAAGAGTACTTATAGAATGTCATTACAACGTCAGACCGTTCATAAACGTTAAACCCGTATATCTCAAAGCGAGCGCTTCGCAGACTTGCACCAGTTACTGCGTCTTACGACGTGTACCTGAACCCCTGCGGAAGCCCGTCCTCATTCTCCTTCACCTCCTCTCTCCTATTCAAAGCCTCCAAATGCTTCTTAAAGATGAAACACATGACGATCGTCAGCCCATTCGTAGCGATACAGATCGCGTATGAGTTCCTGTAACTCGGGCCCCACGTCGAGGGCCACACGTACGAGCCGGCGACGTTGCCAAGTTGAGAGAAGGCGTTGATGAGAGCGAGGGCCACGGCACGTTTGGAAGGTGGACGGGGGAATGAGTTGGAGATCCAAGTGAGGAAGACGATGAATCCGGCGTAGGACTGGGCCATCAGGAATCTGAGCAAATGAAGTACGGGTGAGTTTGAATAATATTCGATAGGGTAAAGGAAATGGTACACGTACAGAGAGACGTAACGAGCGGCGATGTGTGTTGTTGATATCGCGATGATGCACCCCACTAAGCCGAACGTTAAGGGTCCTGCGATATGCCAGAACCGATCCTGGGCAATATCCGAATGTTTGCATACCACAAACGCTACAATGGTGGCAAACACCCACGGCGGCGCGCACAAGAGCAGAGTAACAGTTCTGTTATAGCCCAGTGTCGCAGCAAGAGTAGGGAAATACGCATTAAAGGACAAGAAGATGACCATAGACGTGAGTGCGAGTGCGAGCCACCAGACTTTCCAGTCTGTGACGGCAGAAATCAAGGAGTGAAGTTGGCCACGGCTTTCGGTTTCGCCTTCATCGCCGACACCGGCGTCTTCAGCCATTCGACGCTCTGCAAGGAGAACTTCTTCTGGGGACAGCCAGCGCCAGGAGGTGGAAGGGAAATCGGGGAGGATGAAAATGGCGCAGAAGGCGGCAAAGATGGTGAGTGCGCCCTCAATGTAGAAGAGCCACCTGTAAATAATATTTTTACGACTGATTCGGAAATATCAGAAGAGCTCAGACGAACCTCCAAGCAGAATGGCCGAGCTTTCCTTGCATACCATCCAATATACCCGATGCGATGAGCGAACCAAAGGCATTACTGATCAAGCTACCGCACGAAAGTAGCGCAGTTCGGAGACCAAGCTCTTTTCGGGTGTACCATTTGGATATAAGGAAGAGTGCACCAGGAAAGAAAGCGGCTTCGACGAAGCCAAGGAAGAATCGAGTCAAGAGGGCACCCACGAAATTCGTCGTGACACCGGTAAGGCATGAGATCATGCCCCAGATCATCATACATGTGGGGAGGTAAAGCGAGGGTTTACCGATGTAGTTGAGGAGCATGTTCCTACGTGGATGTGTGTGAATCGGTAGAGTAAGTGGCGAAGGCACGACGGATTACTCACGAAGGGATCTGCATAAGAATATATCCGACATAGAGGATACTGAGTATCGTGGCGAACTGTGTTCCCTCTAGTTTTAAATCCGCCTCGAAACCTCGTAGACGAGCAGCACTGGCATTGTTACGGTCGATCTAACCTTCCAGTCAGCTTTTGTTCGAGTCGTCGACATGGATGCTCACTTACGTAGTTGAGAATATAAATCACAATCAAGATCGACATCCGCATGTCCAGCTTCCTGAGCAACTTCTTCTCGAGCTTCAACCTCGCCTCCGTCCCTCCAAAGTCCTCGTCTGTTCCCGTGAGCTGATTCCTTGCACTGGCACCCAAGGTCTCAACATCTTCAACAGCTTTCTCGCGAATGGACTTGGTTGAATGCTCCATGAGACAGAGCGACTGCAAGATGAGGTCCAAGTCAAGTAGGTCCTGGGACAAGGTCTTTTTCTCATCTTCCCGTCTTCCCCTTTATACGCTGTTCAGATGCTCGGATATCACTAAGGCACTTTCGGTCCACGGTCCATTATGAATCCAAGGCACAGATATCCCGTCGTCCGGAGAATGCGAGGCGCTTGTTCCAGGTAAAACTGAACTTCAGAACGATATTTCGTGCACTCGTGTGCCCAAAAAAGCCTACGAAAAAGCGTGTGGGGTCACTAGGACATCCAAAGATGGTTTGCTAGTCCATGTTAGGATGGATGCCAATTTGTCGTGTAGCATGCCGTGGGGGTGGGGTATCAAAGCGTCCACGCGGTGCAAGCGATGTTCCAGCAAGTATTGTTTTTCCAGCTGGAAGCTCTGCTAAGGGGCATTAGACTCCGATGGCTGGTTCTGGTGAAGGGTGTTTTATGGAAGATACGACGGGATAATATTCGGGGAAACCTACTCACCCCAGAAGGCATTAAACATAGACGAGAATGTCTTTGCTTTGCATGGCCTTTGACAATCCTCGAGGCAGTCGAACCCGAACATGTCGTCGTTTTGGTCAAACGAAACGAGAAGGCGGCGGGCGCTGTCGTCATCAACCAATTTTCGGCGCCCCACACACCCCGATATTTCCCCGCGAAAATCAGAAGTGCCCCTTCGATCGATCAGCGACCGGAGCTCGTGCCTAGATCGCATCGATCTCAACGAGTCTGGCTGCCGCCGCGTCTTTCCTCGACCACATATCGTTGAGTTTCAAAGCGGACAAGTACTTACCCAGATTTTACAGTTGTGCTGACAATACTGGAATATTACAGAGTGCCAGTCTACAATCAAAACGTAGACTTTATTCCGCCAAAGACCGTCTGATAAAGTACCCACGCGACCGAGTGCAAGACCCGACCGACGACTACTTACCTCCATACGTTTCGTTCTTTACCCCAACGTTTATTGGCCCATGGCTGCTACCGCAATCGTCTTACCACCGACCACCCCTCCCGACTACCATCGTATCGTATCGCCTACCCTCGCTGTACCCAGTGACCCAAACGTTTCGATTCCAGTAGGCCTCCTTGCATGCCAACGTACGTTTTTTCGAGTAGCCTGCTACGAAAACCCGCTCATTAAAATATTTACCATCGGCAGGCGACCCTCTTCTGAAAGAGACTACTACTACAGTAGTCAGTGCCCGTCTCGTACAAGCAGCCCCACAGCCTAAGCGAGCAAAGAAAAACAAGGCGGCTGCGTCCACCGAGCCTCTAGTCGAAGTCGTCCTTCATGATACCGTCATATTCCCCGAAGGCGGCGGACAGCCTTCCGACATCGGGGTCCTGACGAGTAGCGATGGGCAGCTTTGGGACGTGCGAGAGGCGAAACGGACTGGTGGGCACGCGGTTCACTACGTCAAGGTTGGCGAGCGCGGAGCAGACGCTGCTTTGAGTGCGTTTGCGGTGGGAAGTACGGTGGGTGTTGCGCTGGGTGAGGCAGGGTATTATAGACGGTTGGATCATGTAAATCTCGATTGTCCCTGTTAATGTCTTCAATTACTGATCGTATCTGATAGATGTGCATGCACACCTCGCAACATCTTCTCTCCGCAGTTCTCGAAAACACTCACAAGCTTGACACACTCTCTTGGTCGTTGACGGAATATCCTACACCGTCATACGTAGAGATCCCACGAGCCTTATCTCCGGAGGAAATCGCCGCCGTTCAAGCAGAATGCAACCGCTACGTCTTCGAAGGCCGAAAAGTTCATATAGAAGTCGAGGAGCTTGACACAGAGTTCCATCAGGGATATAAACCCGCCAGCGTCGGTATCCCTCTAGACTACGCCGGAGGTGTTAAACGAGTTGTAATAATTGACGGTCTAGATCGTAACCCGTAAGTCCATCGCTTGAGCCTCCTCAAGTACTGTCATAACGTGAACTCTTACTTATGCACGTTACCTAGATGCTGTGGTACCCACGCCCCAACCTTACACAACCTCCAGCTTTTCCTCCTCCCTACCACAGAAAACCTTGCACGCGCCAACTCTTCCTCCGCCCGTCTCTACTTCCTCTCCGGCCCTCGGCTCATCACACACCTCACGTCTACTCACTCCTACTTAGCACAGACCGCTAAAACTCTCAACGCCGGGGCACCCCAGGTCCCGGAGAGGGTGCAGCAGGTTATTGACGAGAGAAAGAGGATGACAGGGAGGGCAGAGGACGTAGAGAAGGAGTTGGCTTGTTTGCTTGCTAGGGAGCTGGTGAAGGAGAAGACGGACGAGAGTGATGCAATCGTCGCATATAAGCATAGGATAGACGATACGCCCAACGCGTTGGGATTCCTCACTGCGATCGCAACTGCGTTCGTCAACGAGCTCGCTACTATGCCCTCGCCACCCAAGTCGTACCTTGTCGTCTTTTCCTCTTCGCCCTCTTCGCAAACCACGTCCTCGCAGACCGTGGTTATGTTGTTTGGTTCGGATGAGAAGAAGGTGAAGGAAGTTGGTGATGGGTTGAGGTCGAAGTTGAGTGTGAAGGGCGGAGGGAAGGGCCAGAAGTGGAGTGGGAAGTTCACGGGGGTATGGTTGGATGGGAGGGAAGGTGTCCATGTGAGGGAGTTGTTAGAGTTTTCTGCATAAATGCGCGATTAGAAGAGGTAGAACAATTAAGCAAACATTAGAAATGCTTCATTGATGATTGGAATGGGTATAATACAGTGGCTGTGTGTATGATAGTATAAAAAACATGCTGTTTAAGGGTTCCAGAGTGCTTAAGTTATTGTTTGCTTCCATTGTCATCTTGTGTACTGCTACTTTCCTCGACGTAACCGTCATCTGTGGTGCGCACTTCAACTATTGGAAATTAATGAGCTGCCTTGTGTTGGTTTATGGTTTGATACACTTACCGCCATCTACGACACCATCTTCATTACCACTAACCATCCCCATTTCCCCCTCCGACGGACTTTCACCTTCGCTTAACCCAGCATTAACCATCTCGTCGTCATCCTCAATATCGGTATCCTCCCATGTATGCTCCTCTGGACCGAGCTCTAGGTCACCCTCTGCTTCATCTCCGCTGGCCGGAACTCGGAACGAATCCCAATCTATCGAGTCGGTGTCCATACCTCCAAAAAACGCTTCCTCGTCCGTAAATACATCTTCCTCGTCATCATCTGGGATATAGTCGTCATCAGAAGATTCGTCATCTGCGTCTGTTATAGGTCGGATGTCGGCGAATGCGTGACGGCAAGCTGGGCAAGTTCCATGCTATAGGGGGAAAAAGAGTACCAATCAACCACCTCAAAGCAGCCACCAGCCGGGGCATACCACTTACACCACCCCTTATCCATTCAATAAGACTACAAAGGGCCGTCAGTACGCTTCTATGAACAAGCAAACAAGACATACTTACTCTACTCTACAAAACACATGACCACACTCTTCTAACCTCGTCACTCCACGCAATTCGATTAACTTGGGTGAAACAACACCGGAAAGCTCGGCAAATCCCTCATTCTGAATTTCCCCTTTGTGAATGGCAGAGAAAGAGTTCAAGCAGATGGGACACGAGTCTTCTGGCAAAGGGATTTCTTGGAGAGACAACTTTGGCAGTTTTTCGATGGCTCGGGCGACTTGTTGAGCTCGCGAGAGAGGGAGTGCGTATTCATCACCCAAGTCGACGTCTTGGATCTCCATGCTAGGGTGGTGTCAGGTGCAAAGAGGACGTTGGCTCCTTCTCGAAGAGGAAAAGGGTTGACTGCCGAGGTGACGGCGGAGCTTGAAACGCGCGTGCGGAGCGCTCTCAACGCGTAAACATACCTTTGACGCGTTTGGTCACGTGGAACGCGTGCCGGGCTAATCTCGATTAAGTTAGTAGTCATAGACGCTTAATGCGCGGTCTAAAGAGAAGGCGCGATTTCACCTGTGCCATTGCGTTCACACTCGTTATCTCACCGTCCAACTCTCGCTCGACTTTCTTTTTCTACTTCCACGACTTGAACTACTTGCATTGACTGCGTTGTGCGGTAAATACTACGATGGCCGAATTCATCGACGAGAACGTAACGACCCCTTTGCTCAAACATTCGCCTTCTAGGAGCCAGGACGTTGAGACACCAGTCGGCGTACTTTCGGTTCTTGATAGCGATGAATGGGGAGGGGATGAAAGCAGGAGGCTGCTTGAGAAGGAGCTGCTATGGAAGGTCGACAAGAGAATGTCAATATTGGTGTTGATATACATTCTAAACTATGTACGTATCGTAACGAGAGTTACAATGGTGTTGTTGCTTATATGCTAGTATTGTGTAGATTGACAGAAATAATGCTGCGTAAGTATGTTCGTGCGTATCTCGCTGCGTGTTATAGCTTACACCCGAACGCAGTGCAGCACGGTTACGTGGGTTTGAAGAAGATCTTCACCTAGAAGGCACACAATTCGCCTCTATCCTATCTATTCTATACGTCGGATACATCTCGATGCAGATACCATCGTACGTTCTGAATATGTTTTCATTCAAACTTAAACTTAAACTACTTATCTGCGTAGAAACATGTTTCTTAATCACATAGGGAAGCCGTCACTTTACCTTCCGATATGCATGGTCGTGTGGGGAGTGCTTTCCATTCTAACAGGTGATTTGATCATACATTGCTACTGCAGTACGACACGCCTAACTCACCACCTCTTGCTACTCACAGGCTTCACAAATAGGTGAGCACAATGCTGTCGGTTACATCATATACTCTATTTACAGAATTGAATACAGCTTCTTCGGCGCCCTTTCCACACGCTTTCTCCTCGGCATCGTAGAAGCCTCCTTTTTCCCCGGCGCTCTCTTCCTCATCAGCAAGTGGTATAAACACAGTGAACTAGGATTTCGTACCGCCCTCCTTTTCTGCGGAAACATAATCAGCAATGCTTTTGGTTCCCTCATCGCGTCTGCTATACTCGACACGATGGAAGGCGTCTTGGGCCAATCTGCGTGGAGGTGGCTCTTCTTCATTGAAGGATCTCTAACGGTCATCGTTGCTATACTAGCTATTTTTGTCCTCCCAGACTTTCCCGAAACGACTCAACCAGGCTGGCTCACACAAAAGGAGATTCGGCTCGCTGTTCTGAGACTGGAAGAAGACTCAGACCAATCTGACGAAACAGACGGAAAAGATCACCTTGCTGGATTTTATGCGGCGATGAAGGACCCGAACATGTATATTTTGACTGGAATCATGCTTTCGCAGATCATGGCACAGACATTCAATATGTACTTCCCGACTCTCACAGCGACGTTGGGTTTCAGTCGGACGATCACGCTCCTTCTTTGTGCTCCTCCGTTCTTGCTTTCTGCCGTACTCACTTTCTTGAACTCTCGGCGAGTAATCTGTTCTCTGTGTGATTGGTTTAGCTGATAACTTGATGTAAACAGGCATTCTGACATGACAGGGGAACGATTCTACCATATCACGATACCACTCGTCGTAGGTATCGTAGGCTTCGCAATCGCCACACAAACGATGAGCGTAGGATGGAGATACTTTGCTCTGTGCGCAACCCCCCTATTTCTACTAACCTGTTGTCTGATATTTTTGTAACAGTTTCCTAATGGCACAAACATACGCAGGCTTCTCCATCTTCTACGGATGGATGAGTAACACTTTCCCTAGTCCACACGCTAAACGGGCCGTAGCCCTTGCTTTCTGCAACTCGGTCTCTCAGATTGGCAACATCGGCGGCTCGTATGTCACTACCTCCCTTCTTTTGATCGTCGATCCTTCATACTGACAAGTTTCTAAACTTCTCCTATATTGATTCTCGGTATCTGATACGGTGCCGAACCTCATAGGTATATCTGGCCGACAGGGTGGGGCCCTACGTATAGCAAGTCGTTCGCGATCTGCATTGTCGCTTCGAGTTGTTCTATCTTGATGTGCTATCTGTTGAGAGTGCGTCTCCAGGAGTTGAACAGGCGTATTGCGAAAGAAGAGAGGGAGCGTGGTGCTACGGTTGTTGGCTTCCGCTATCTTCACTGATACAGACAGAAGATGAAGATGATCTATCGAGAGAAGTTTGCACATCCGCAGTTTTGTGGGATATGTAGGTATCTCTCACGTCTTTCATACGCACATATAGACTTGTTGTACATTCACCCTCGGACAGTAGACGGAATTGGTGTTTATTTAACTTATACAAATGCGACAGCAGCGATCGATGATATATGCAGTACTCATAGCTCTGTGAAGTCAAGTCATCTCGTTCATCATGCGAAGGTTATCATGGTCTTCGCTACTAATGACACATGACTTCTACCGTGACCGAAAAAATCACTAACTGACGACGAAACAGACATCACTAGCCCACCCAACTTACGATACATACATCGGAACCGGTCCGTCAAAGGTAATCTACGTCTCCCACACATAATATAAAACATTTGATCTTCTCCATACCCCACGAAGCCTAAGTCCAGGGTTCGTGGCCTTGTGACATACGAAAGACGAACCATGTTCTCTGTTCACCCGGAAGACGCCAGGAATGTGTGTCGAGGTCGGAGTACATAGATGTCTCATGTGAGCCTCAAGGATGTGGATTCGCGGTCGCCCCGCAAAACTGCACTCTCCAAGCCATCCTTCACTCAACGGGCCCTGCTGCCAGTATCTAGTGGCCCGCGTTGATAGCAGTGCTTTGTACTAGAATGCCTTCGTCTATCGACTCTGAAAAGATTACAACCGGGACGGATGTGGAGAAGGTCGCGTCTATTCAGAGTCAAGTAGTCATCGACCCGGATGCCGAGTTTGGAGGAGCAGAGGCGAGGAGGAAGCTTGAACGGAAGTTGTTGTGGAAGATTGACTTGCGGATGTCTATTCTCATCTTAATCTATATTCTCAACTATGTAAGCAACTTGTCGTGTTCTTTGCAATGACACAACGCTAACTGAACAGTGTCAAGGTTGACCGGAATAATGCAGGGTATGTACTCACATGTGGATCGCATAAATCGTAATCTGACTTGCGCCGATAGAGCTGCTCGACTTCGAGGGTTTGAAGATGACCTGCATCTTACAGGACAGCAGTTCCCCACACTCTTGTCGATTTTATATGTGGGGTATATCCTTATGCAGATACCTTCGTGAGCAGTTTTGGCTGTACAATCTATAACAAAACTTTGCTGATAATATTTAAAGCAACATGCTACTCAACAGATGGGCGCGACCATCCATACAACTTCCTCTTTGTATGATCCTTTGGGGGGCTGTATCTGTCCTAACAGGTGTCACACATAAGTGAGCCATTTTCGTTTTCATACCAAAATTCGCATCTCTTACCGTTTATCAGCTTCGTCGGTGCCCTGCTGACTCGATTCTTTTGCGGCTTCCTCGAAGCTGCCTTCTTCCCTGGTGCCCTCTTCCTCCTCAGTAAATGGTACAAACGCGATGAACTCGGACAACGCACTGCGATTCTCTATTGTGGCAACATAATCAGCAACGCCTTTGGCTCACTTTTAGCCTCGGGTATCCTTGATGGCATGGACGGTAAGCTTGGACACGCAGCCTGGAGATGGCTATTCTACATCGAAGGCGCACTCACAATGTTCGTCGCCATCTGCGCCATATTCATCCTTCCGGATTTCCCTGCTACAACAAAAGGATTGACGGATCTGGAGAGGAGGTTAGCGATGCGGAGGATGGAGGAAGATGCAGGAGTTGGGGATGAAGGCGAGACGGAGGTAGGCCAGGTCCAGGGCATGTGGATGGCAATGAAGGATTGGAGGGTATGGGCTATGACGCTGGCTATGACTTCGCAGGTAATTGCGCTGTCGTTCAACGCCTATTTCCCAACTCTTTCTGCGACTCTGGGGTATGATCGAACCATTACCCTCTTGCTGTGTGCGCCTCCGTTCGTATGGACGGCCATCGAGGCGTATATTGTGTCCCGGTAAGTCCTGCGTATAGCGAGCTTACTATCACTGACTGAAACCCGCAGTCATTCTGACAAGACTGGAGAACGATTTTGGCATATCACCGTACCTTTCCTCGTTGGCATAGTTGGGTTTGTCATCGCATTATCCACCATGAATACCGCGGCCAGATACGTTTCTTTGTTCATGATGGCTCAATGTTACGCGGGTTTCGTCTGCCTGTATGCATGGATCAGCAATACATTCCCAAGACCGCCAGCAAAACGCGCAGTTGCAGTAGCAATTACGAACGCGTTTTCACAGCTCGGGAATATCGCAGGGTCGTAAGTCGAATCCATTGGTGTTTTAGCTGCTTTGTGGAGTTCTGATACCAACATTTATAGATATGTTTGGCCCACCCCTTGGGGACCTACGTATCGGTTTTCATATGCGATTACGACTTCTTGTGCAGGCTTCTCGATCGTGTTGTTGTATGGTATGAAGTTGCATCTCGAGGGCCTTAACAGGAAGCTTGACAAAGAGGAAGAAGAGAAGGGAATCAAAGAAAAGGGTTTCCGGTATCTTTCGTAGATATCCTGAACTGTCGCGATGCAGCAATATACTCGTCACGGTGTGGTTCATTTTTAGCTCTGAATCACCGTATAGTCCGACAGGTTCACGCAATGAATAGCGCTAGTAGAAATCGGGTCAATTCTGGACGACAAGAAATGATTAGAACAAGCGTAAAAGCACAACTCAGAAGATTATATACAACTATATGTAGACCACAGACATCACCCAGCCTTTCTTCAGTGTGAAACCGTCCAGGGCTTCCTTGGCCGTTGAGGCAAGGTCTGGTGAGTCGAAGAAGACATGCGCCATTTTGCACTTTTGCCCAGCGGTGTTAGGCGTGGGTGACGATGTGACATTTGCAGCCTGGAAGCCCTGATATCTAAGAACGAAGAGCGTCAGTCCGGGCCTACGTAAAGTCAAGTGACCGACATACTGTTGAAATAGGACCGATAGCACGTCGTCTGTGACCTCTAGCGGAAGGTTCGTGCATAGGAGTCGCGCCGACTTCTGCTGTACTGCGGCGGGAACAGCGCCTGAAAGGAGGTAATTTACGTCAGCGACGCCGGTCCATTAATTTGGTCCATGCTCATATTTGCACTGACCAGAACTCTTCCCCTTTGCTCCAGACTCCTCATCATCGTCAATTTCCATCTCCTCACTATCATCGTCGTCTTCGTCGACCTTCTCTTTCTTCGCTTCTCGCTCGTCCTCGTCTGCACGTCCATCCCTGCCTCGCTTGCCATCACCATTCAACACACTGGTGCCAAGTCTTGAAGCAGTATTTTGTGCGTGGACCGACGTTGGCTGGACAAAGTCTGGGTCTTCACGTTTCATAGTGGCATACGACTTTGTTTTCGCGTACTCGATATGCTGTAGCGTGCACCGACGGGCGAATCACTTGTTCGAATCAACGACTTCCAAAGACCAAAGTTCATGAGATGGACCGCGCACCATCGGTTTATCATAGAAGACGATACCTTCGCACGCACGGAGTGCAGCGGTTGCGCCCGCCAAATCGCTGAAGACGATGAAAGCCTGCCCTCTCATCTTTTGTGTCTTGAGCGCCACCACGTCGATAACCCGGCCATAGGTGGTGAAGAGCGCGAACAGCTGCTGCCTTAGTTCCTCTTTCTGGACTTTGTCGTTGAGGTTTTTGATGTAGAGCGTCGCGTTGGGCTGGGAGGAGGTGGACATGGTGGTTAATGGCGGAGGTGCATGGATGCGAGCATGCAAGTTGGTGCGGGCTGTCGGGAGCTTCCCACGACCCCGTGACCTGCACGTCCTTGATCTGGGATTATTGAGTTTACACTGGCACGTTCATAGAAAACGCGTGGCATGAGCGCAGAATCCCAGTTCCCTGGTCTCTCATCTCTGCCAGCAGACAGGCCAGCACCCGCGGTCATCGTCCACGACGCTCATCACGACCGTCACTGCAACAACGACCTCGTCGTACGCGCCGTGAGTTGCCGCCGTCAGTTTCGTTTTTATCACCGAATCCGAAACGCTCACAACGCGACGTCGTCCGACTGCTAGAGTTTGCAGGTCGTCACCGCTCCCAACACCTTGTTTCCCCCAGTTCATGACATTTTAACGCGACACTACGCTATACCTTCATCATGAACACTGCCCAGGTTCTCGATCGGCTACCCTCGTTCCTAATTCCTTTCGTTACTCTATCGTATCCTGTCGACCGACCGGCGGTGCCGGATTCATTTAACGACTCGTCGTACTATGCTAGTGGACTATTGGACTTCTGTGCCATGGTTTCGATGATTGCTGTCATGGCTGTGTTGCGGGACGCGTTCCGGCTCGGCGTGTTTGAGCCTCTTGCAAAGTGGTATCTAACACGCCAGCTGAAGTTAAACAAGGCAAAGGCAAAGAAACACGCGAACGGGAATGGCAAGGCGAACGGCGCAACGAATGGTCATGCTGTGCACGACCACCCTCCTGCAATCACGAAGAAAGAGGCTAAACAACTGAAGAGAAGCGTCATTCGTTTTGCGGAGCAGGGTTGGCCTGTGGTGTATTATTCCTTGCAATGGTGTTTCGGACTGGTAAGTTGTTTCATCTTCGTTTCCTATGCTCATTTGCTTGAACCGTCCGCAGTACGTACACCGCAACCTTCCAACGAAGGTGTTAGATCCTGTAGATGTTTGGACAAATTATCCTCATATACCCCTTGCTGGCCCTATCAAGCTCTACTATTTAACCCAAAACGCCTTCTACATGCATCAAATTCTTGTCCTCAATGCTGAGGCACGTAGAAAGGATCACTGGCAGATGATGACCCACCATGTCATTACCGTGGTCCTCATGCTTGGAAGCTACTTCTACAACTTCACGCGTATCGGTGTCCTCATCATGATGTTAATGGACCTATGCGATATATTCCTACCGGTGTGTTGTTTGCTTGGTTCTGTGTTTTATGTAGCTGACTTGTTCGTTCTATGTTTAGCTTGCAAAAATGTGGCGTTATTTAGGCTTCAGTAAAGCATGCGACGCGACTTTTGTCATGTTCATGGGCTCCTGGCTAGTAACACGCCATTTCCTCTTCTTGTTGGCCATCAAGTCCTCATATAACGACGCTCCGCGTATTATTCCGGAAGTATGGGAACCTGAGCGCGGTTTTTTCATGACGAAGGAAGTGCTCGCGACTTTCAATGCAATGCTGGTATCTCTTCAGGTGCGGATTAGGATTTTAATTCTCGCTATAAAGCAACTGACAAGAACCACATCTTTCCCTACAGATCATTCAATTGATATGGTTTTGGATGGTTTGTCGTGTCGCATGGAGGGTTGTTAGCGGACAGGGTGCGGAAGATTCCCGCAGCGATGATGAAATGTGAGTCGTATGCATTATTGCATGCCGGAGGTTAGCTTCTGACGCGGATTTATTCCAGTGATGACTCCGATGACACCAACGAAAAGAAAAATCAGTGATCCATGCTGGTCATATTGTAACGGCTTCTGAGCTTATGCTCTACTTGGTAGATCCTTGTGCATCCGAACTTGAATTATATCTTTCAGGATGCTAGAGTACGTACAACATTGATAATGCTTCATCTTCTTGTTCTCTGTTCTACTATTTTGCGAGTGACAAGCTGCCGAACGGTTCTAACAATCTCTTAAACAAATCTTGACCTCTCTCTGCATTTAAAACTTTGCCATTATGTTTCATAAAACACCGCAACGAACTCTTTGTCCTAATGGTACCGAGGCTGCAGTGAACAGAACGCCTTCCTTATCGGGACCATCGAGTGACCTCACCCGCAGTGCTATGATAGACGCTCACGTACCTTTGAGGCGGCGTAGGGCTGAACAAGCAACTCAGCCACTTGCTGTTTCCTTCCACCTGATACTCGACTCCCTCGACCTCAACTCCTAATTCTATACCTCACGCGCGCAAACCGTTAGGAGACACGACTAGAGAGTATAAAGTATGATGGCCGGATTTATGAGTTATTTCGGTGGCCGTCGAGACGCAAAGCAATCGTCACGAGATGCGATTGTAACACTGCGGCAACAGCTGCAGATGCTCGAGAAGAAGGAGGAGCACCTCCAGAAGAGGATCGACGAGGATTTGAAGAAAGCAAAGGCGAATGCTGTTGCAAATAAAGGAGGTTGGTCAAACCCTCTCGTATTTCACTGAGACCTCCTTTGGTTCTCTGTGTATTACTCTGGAGTAGCTAATGCGTTAAGATGTTCTATTTTCGGTATAGTTGCGACTGCGGCGTTGAAGTCGAAGAAGGCAAAGGAGCTTGAACTTGAGAGATTGCAGGGCACGCGGTTCCAATTGGAGATGCAGATAAACACGTTGGAGAGCGCAAGTTTCAATGCGGAGACGATGTCAGCGATGAAGAAGGCTTCCAATGCACTCAAGGATATTCACGGGACACTGTGCGTTTACCTTCACCCTAATCTAATATCCTATGCACTAATATTTACATGTTTGTTCGGTAGTAATATTGATAAGGTGGACGCAACAATGGCAGATATACAGGAACAGACACAACTAGCCAACGAGGTTTCCGAGGCGATATCAACTCAGACATATGCTGGCATAGACATCGATGACGTGCGTCTCAATCTTAATATCCTGCTCTCAGTGTTCTCACATACGACCAACAGGACGAACTCAAACGAGAGTTAGCGGACCTGGAGCAAGACGAGCTCAACGAGCGACTCGCAGGGGCAGATCACGTACCAATACACCATCCAGCAGGAGCAAGCAGAGCAGAAGACAGTGCGTCTCCCCACTCTTTCTTTTTCCGATCTATGTCCACCTGCTCACTGTTAATTACGATTATTACACACAGAATCCAAGCAGACAGAAGAAGAGGACGAAGAGGCAGAACTCAAACGGTTGCAAGCTGAATTGGCCATGTGATATGCTTCCCTCATACGTTATACCTCATACCCTGCTACTCGCCCTCTTCAACACACCGTCGGACCGGTTGCGTCTTCTTGCTTTGGAGTACATGTGCATGGAGTACTTGACACATTTTCTCATTGTGCGGTGTATGACAAGCAACCTATTTGGTGTTCTTCCGGACCTCCTAGCATACGAGTGATGCCCTTCCCCTCTCCCATCCGTCCCTGCTCCCACCTACTACGCTATCCACCTCTTCTTGCCTTGTATCGCTCGCTCGCTCTCTCCCTCTCAATCTCGTTCTCACCAGTGTGTAATTAATACGTCGCAATATTTCAATGTCCAGCTTGTACTCTTCGTTCGTTCACTTACAATTCTTTTGACTGTAGGAAAGAGTTTTTCGTTGTTTGGAAGTATGATCCGGACTGACTCCCCAGCCGCTTCGAGCCGCCTATGCTGATATCATTATCACGAACAAGGTATCTTACAAATATTGATTGTTACGAGAGATCCGGAAGGGGGTGGGGACAATTCTACTGAGACTGTGAATTAGCTTTCAGAAAAAGCTCTGAGCGACTACCTAGAATAAAGTAACGCAAATAGACAAAAATACGAGATATTTATGTATACGGAATGAGTGGGAAAAGTCCATGGCTATGTGGGGATATGGGTATGGTTTGGCGAAGCACGGGAATTTGCATGTAATGTAGAGTGAGTGACAGGGTAGCAAGAAACCTCTATGCCATGCAAAAGAGTCAACGAACAACAAGGTAGCACAACCGAAATCGGAAGACGGGATGAAGGGACCGAGATGTAGCAGTTGAATCGACGAACCGGAGAGTTCGGCGGAATGGTCATGCAACGTAAAAAGACCTTCAGCCCCTACTTGGTCCCCAAACCTTCATCAATCTTCTCCATTGCTTGCGTGCAGACGCGTTGTGATGATATGTGTTATATGGGAGGATTGATAAGTACAACGACTGTGATAGTCAGTCAAAAGAAAGGCTTTGAATACGCTTCAGAAATACGGCAAACACCCACGCCTACGCCTGCGGTTGAACGAGGCGCGGTAACGTGGTAGGTTTGCGCGTGTCATAAAATGAAGCCGAACCCACGAATGCCAAGCACGCGGCGTACGTCACTCGTAAACCGTAGCGAGTCAAGCACGGGGAGGAGGTCAAGTAACGCCTCATCGTGTGGGTCGTTTATCCAGCCTTCTATCGGAATGCCGTTGGCTAGCCACGACAAAGCAATAGGATCGATCATTAAGCTTTATGAAATGCATAACAAGGAACGGAGATGACGTACACTCATTCATGCTATAACAGACGGGTGAGTTGTCAACGAGACACACCCGAGAGAGATCCTGTTCGATTATCGATAGGTCCTTGGTGTAGTTTCCATTAGGTAGCTGAGTGCACGACTGTAAGAGAACCCGCGAGAACCATCGGTCAGTACCTCGGTGATAGTGGACCGGTACGAAATTTCATATGGTATCGATAAAGGAAGGAAGAGCTCACCTCCCGGAAGAGACGACGACCTAGGATACCCCTGCCTGCGTCCAACCAGTCAATGACAGGATCGGCATACTCTTGCATAGATGCCGTAAATATAACGAGCGTATACCATGTGGATACCTAGGTAGACAAATAGATAGTAATTCACATGGAAAGCATTAGCATATTTCCGCAACCAGTGGAGAGTACCCCGAAATGAAAGCCGGAGGCACGCACCTTCCTCAAGAAGTAGTCCACAAAGGGTCGTTTGTAAACATGATAGAGGGTGCTGCGACCGCCCAATACGACCTCGACCGTGTGTCCAACACCCTTATTACGTCTGCCGACTCCCAAACTGTTGAGGATCCCGCCTGAGGCGCCACAATCCATAGGGCGGGACGTAGAATGTATAAGTGTTTCATCAAGGTCTAGGACGAGAGTCTTGGGGAAATGCAGTGGTGTTTTCCGCGTGACAGAACTGGGTGGCGTACTTGTCCGCGGTTGTTCGCCAATGTCGACAGACGTTGCAGAGGGCACAGGGCCCGGCACCAAAGAGGGCGACTTTGAATCAATGAAGATGACGCCAGGATCCGTATTATTGCGCGAAAGGCTCGGCAAATTAAACATGGGTAGCGGTAATGGCGGTGGGGTAGGGATTTCAGGGTGAACTTGTATTGGAGGCTTCTCCTCATCCTTGCCCTCATCCTCTGTATCCTTCTCATCTTCGTCGGTAACTTCTCCAGCGACGGTAGACCGCGAGACCCTGGAAGTAAACCTGATAGCCATAGACCGCCAAAGTCCCAAAGCATAGTGCCATAGTGTCAAAAGTATGCGCACGAAGAATATGCGGTAGAATATACTCTCCACTCTGTTGCAACGAGCTGCCTTCTCTGAGGAGGATATCGAGGGACGCCTCGACGGCGGTCGTGAACCGGAGGGTATAGGGGCGGGTCGTGTGGGTGTAGAAGGTATGGTAGAAGTTGAAGGCTCTGCCGGGTTGACGTCCGCAGGCGATGAGTACGACCGTCTTAGTGACCACGGCGAAGCGGAAGCGCTGCTGCTATTAGTTGGGGATGGCGTTGGGACGAATGATTTCTGGGACCAAGTTTGCACGCGTTTCAGCGGGGACGCAGCCACTCTGTCACCTTCTGCGAATAGCTGGCCATGCTCGATGGAGGGAGTGGATGGTGGAGTGCGTGCGGCTGCGAGGACATCGAACTGACGGGAGAGGTAAGTCAGGGAATTCATGCATGTACCTTTGCTCGCTGTGAATATGTGCGAGCAGGACGATGCCGCCGTTGAGCAGGCGAGGTGAGGTCGAGGCTGGAGATGATGGTGAAGATGAGAGATTGAGAGTGATGGGACTGGGATGGAGGAGGTCGACTCGTGGGCTTGTGCTTCGAAAGGCGCACATGCCACTCTTTACTAAAGACGAGACGCTCGGAGGCTACAGACAGAGACGCCCATGACCAGGGGAATAACATTATTGTTGTCAGATCCGCCGCAGCCAATCCCCAACCATTCGTCGCCATCGTCCCATTTTTGTTATTGCTTTGTTGTGGGGAATTCTCCCACGGTAAGTATTTCGCAAGGCTGACTACAAACAACTTGCTTACACGTTTGTTTAATGAACGTGCACCCAGAGATAACACTCAAAGGAATATATAGATAACACCAAGGAATACATGTGTGCAGGGATATCAATCAGCGCAGGTCCCCCTCACAACCGCGCCCGGTGGCCATGGGCAGGAGCTCGGTCCACATACCGCACCAGCTCAGGCCTAAGCTGATCAACGCTAGTCACCCCCAACAACCTCATCCCCGTCCCAATTTCCTCCCTCATGACTGTGAAGCTCACCGTCAGCATCATCAGCCAAACAGCATGCCAAAAATCAGCTTACTCTCGATGACCCGCCGACACCCTGCCTCACCCCACACAGCGTTCGCCCACAAGAATGGACGGCCGAGTCCAACCCCACGAGCCCCAAGGCACAATGCTTTCAACACGTCTGTTCCGCGGCGTACTCCTCCGTCGATGTACACTTTGTGATTTCGTAGCAAGTCGGGTCGTTCCTGGTGCAACTCGTATAGCACCGTCATAGGCGCAGGAGAGCTGTCGATCGCAGATTGTTAGTTAACCTCTGCCGGCGATGGCGACCTCCGAAGACGTACAAGTCCAACTCTCTACCTCCGTGGTTTGAAAGAATGATGCTGTGTGCGCCGTATTGGAATGCTTTCTCTGCGTCCTGGATAGACTATTCTCTCAATGTCTGTCAAAGACGTGTGGAGAGAAACGGACCTCGACGCATTGGATGCCCTTAATTATCAACGGGAGCCTGGTGAGACTCTTGATCCATGGTATGTCTTCCCCTATAATGAATCATCTCTTCAGTATTTTTGACTGTAAATAGATCCGAGCCTGCAACTTACAGCACACATCCGGATCTTGGTAACCAGAAATAGCCTGCCAGCGTTCACATGTATCATTAATTTATAACCTCAACACAGCTTACACCGAAATGGTACTCACTAACGCGACACCTTGTCCCTCTGTTCCACTCTTTCCATGCGCAGGCCCGACCTAAACAACTCCGTGCATCAGTCCTTTGACTATCCCATCTGATACCTAAAGAATAACATCTCAACGCACGGTAAACCCTTTTGAACGCTTGTCAATCTCCCGATTACCAGGCACAGCAGCGTCTACGGTAAGCATGATCGCCTTGAACCCTTGTCCTTCGAGTCCACGAATAAGCTTCTCGCTTGCGTTTCTGTCCTTGTTCATGTATAACTGTTGATAATTGGTATCACATCTATCAGCAATATTGTAAAGCGACAAACCAAGTTCGTAGGACAAATGCGGAAAATGTGAGTGGAAGGTAGGAAGACCGACCTGGAAGATTAGGTTTTGGTTGGGACGTTTGACAGACATGATCTCGTCGACGGAGCAGGACGCGTTGTTCGATATCTGAACGTTCAAAGTCAGTGATGCGACCATCCTCTTTCAACGACAAAGTTCATACTGACCCCTTGCACTATACCCTCAGCTCCAGCCGCGCGAGTGAGGTTCATCTCTCCATCCGGGTGGCCCAGTCTTGCCAATGCAGCAGGGGCGATGAAGATCGGCAGAGAGCTCTCCAAGCCGAATATGTTCGTCGACATCGAAATTGTCGAGATTTTATGCAACCTATATAATATATGTAACTTCCGTTCAGCTGGATGTTCTCATAGTATGTACTGTTAACAATTATAGTTTTTTTTTTTTCGGAGTGTGCATGGATGAGATAATGTCGAACAAGACTCACACCCTCGGTCTGAACCAAAACCTCTTGAACGACTCAAAGTTCTCCCAGTACGTATACTCGTCGTCGCCCGTAGAACGATAATACGCCCACGCAGTCTTCGTCAACACTGTCTTGGCATAGTCCTTCACGCACCAGAGTAAAAAAAAAAACCCCAAGTATTGGATTTGGCACATTCGGAGCGAGCGAGCCAGCAAGAGGGTTGTAACGTTGGGGGCGGGAGGGCAGCGAACAGGCACACAAGTTCGAGTGAGCAGCAAGAAAAGAAAAGAGATTATTCCAATAAGCAAAAGAAATATGGATAAAAAATACAATCGAGTATGGGCAGAGGAACTCATACTTCGATATCTTGCAGATTCAATGCAGCTCCAGGTTCGGGCAATTGACCACGAGACTTGGCTATGCGCTCTTCCTCCTCAGTGTCCTCGGGAGATTGTTTGGGGAGTGTGGTGGGGTCCACAGGACCAAGGTGCGCGGAGGGAGGGAGGTGAGAGAGGATGTTCGGTGGGTGGATGGGGACGAATTGTTTTCTAGCGTGGTATATCAGTATATGATAAATGCAGAACGCCATGATATGGTATAAGTATAGGTGTAATGATTACTTACGTCGCATCCTGCCCCGCCAACTTGAGAATCACCTCCGGGCCCGCGGGATGCCATCGTAGCACGGACGTGGCATCGTACACCTGTCCGCTTATGATGACCCAACAGCTCTCGCGCGTGTTGTGTTTCTGAACTTCCTTGTATGTGATGTATTTAGGTGCTTTTTTGGCCCTTGGTGGTGCCTGCGGGGAGGAGCGGCTGTCGAGGGCGATGGGGTTGGCGAGCTGGTAAGAGAGCTGTGTATAGATAGCATGAATGACTAAACGACAAGATACGAAAGATTCAAAGAGACGTACGAATGAACCAAAGAGGAAGCCACCTGTAATGATACCTGCAACGAGGTAGGTGGGTGGTGCTGGGCGAGCATGTGCTTTCACAGCCGCAATCGCGACCGCATCATGGCACGATGTAGACACAAGCCGTGCACCATTTCGCCTCGTCACCCCCCTCAAACAAGTCCTCGTAGACGCAAACATCCTGCCTTTCCAAAGTGTACCTCTATTGTACGTAGGCTAGTCTACGTTTGTTGGTAGTCTTCGTATGAGTTGTCGCCAGAGAGCCAAGTCGCCTAGATATAACCAGTTCCAAGGCCAGTCCAGACTCGAGAGTCAAGCAGAGACAGTGATGAGAGGAGGACAGGGAATGCTCGAGGGCGACCGAGCCCAAGTCTATACTTATGGCCCATGGGACTCGGTCGCATTGCGCAGAATCATGAATGTGTTTCGGCAGTTGATGCATGTGCAGGGTGTGGGAGGGCCGGGCCGTGTGCTCCAGTGATCCGTTGCGCTAATCGAGGTCGGTCCGAGGTCCGTAGTGGGAATTGGGAGAAGATGGTCGCTGTCGCCGTGAAGGACAAGGTCGATCTTGCGTACATCAAGTGTAAAGACGTAACAAAAGTGGGAGATGTTTGGCGGCTTGTGAGTAAAGAATTGTAAAGAAAATCGCGTGAATCCTACGTTGTTTAATATTACGCGAATTATGTTCCAACGTGACCATTCGAGTCTTTCAGCATAGTCAAGTGACCATGCTACACAAACGTTATCCGTAAAGTTGCATGCACGATGAGCATCCTGCATTCAATTACATGTGGTTCAGAGAATTACTGTACTTACTCATGTCGTGGGAGAGCAAACGATAACGGCGAGATCAAACAGATAACCACGTGGCCGCGATCAATCCGGCGAGATTGATCTCCACCAACTCGAGTTGCCTCTCGCCATCCACGCCGACCGCGACCAGCAACCACCTCGGACTCTACCCAATCAGTACTCCTCGCCTCCCTCTCGCTCGATCCAACTCAAGAGCCCACTATACTCCCAAGATGTCAGCATTCTTTGGGCTGTGAGTTTAGAGAAAGAATTGTTTTTGAACCTGTGGCCCAACCCAGTTGCTGATGTTGTACTCTATAACCATCCCAGAGGCAAGACGCGTACGTTCAAACCACGCAAGGACGTCCCAGAGGGCACGAAGCAGTATCAACTAAGAAAGTATGCGGAAGCTACGCTAGTATGCACCGTGCATTCTTCGGATGTCTCTCATCGTCCTAACTGAACTCGAAACGTGGCTACCTTTGACAGGGCTCCGGAAATCTCAGACTAGCGGTGCAGCTCCCGGAAGGAGAAGATTTGAATGAATGGTTGGCGGTACATGGTGAGTTGTTAAAGGTGTATGACGGGGAAGAAAGCGCACTGATGATCGCTACGCATACAGTGGTGGACTTCTTCAACCACTTGAACATGCTATACGGGACCGTCACCGAGTTTTGTACGCCACAAGAAGTACGTTGCTACTACCAGAATAAACAATTTCCTTCCTTTTCCTTATAACCTTTTTACCTTTTCGTCCAGTGTCCCATTATGTCTGCAGGTCCTCGGTAAGCCGGACGCTTTGCTGAGCATCATGTGGTTTGACCTCCTTTGAAAACGCAGTTATGAATACCTATGGGAAGACGGAATACGATACAAGAAACCCACCAAACTCCCCGCACCGGAATACGTCGACGCGCTGATGAACTGGGCGCAAGGGCTCCTTGACAATGAAGAGATCTTTCCCAATAAGATTGGTATGTCTGAATCCACCACGCCTTCATTACCGTCCTGATTGGCATCATATCCAGGCGTTCCGTTCCCAAAGAACTTTAAGGATACAATACGCACACTATTCCGTCGACTGTTTAGAGTGTATGCCCATCTGTACAGCAATCACTTTGATCATATATGTGCATTGGGGATAGAAGGTATGTGAAAGAGAGTTGCTTATCGCGGTCCGATGTTGGTGCACTGACTTGCTGCGATTTCAGCACATCTGAACACGAGTTATAGGCATTTCTTCTTATTCGTGAACGAGGTACCTCAAGTTCCTCCCGGTGTATGATTCGTCCCCACGCTGATACTGATATTCGTCATAGTTTGATCTCGTAGACAAGAAAGAGCTTGCGCCATTGGACGAGTTAAACGATGCGATCCTTGCAGAGGATAAGGCGCGGTGATGATAAGGGCGTTGGGTGGTGGGCCTGATCCATGCAGACTGATGATGATGACGTCTCTCCGAGTGTTGCTCGTACGTGTTTCCGAACCAATATTACCATGTGCCGCATTCATGTACCGGCTGAGACTGCATCAGAGTTCGACTGTGCGATACCAGGCTTTGATAGAGTGTAAAGTGCAGGCTGCGGTATGACGACTGCAGCCTTGATTTCAGATCTGTGGAGTCCCTACCAATTACCCAGGCCCCTTGTGATGTTCCCGGGCATGCAAAGGACGGATGCAAGAGTCGGCAGCGACGTGCGATGACCAGTGCGGGTGGTCTGCAGTAACACGTCTCTGGCGAGAGAGGGGGTGCGGAGCGAGGATGGACCGAAATCCGCAGGACAGAACTAGCGAATATATTGATGCGTGCCACTACTTCCGTCACACAGGCGTCTAATGGGAACGATATGCGTCGTTTCACCCACTCTTCACATATTCACACGCGCTCGACTTCACCTGGTCAAAAAGGAATTGCCCATGCAGAATCAAGTCGCCATCCAGTCCCCGCCCGCCTCGTCCCAAACGGCCGTCATCCGTTCTCAAGCTCGTTGTTCTCGACGTTCTCCCACCAACGAAACGCATATAGCCAACGTTAAAAGCTTCAAGACGTCATGAACACCCCTGACTGGCTCGAGTTCATGTCTAGCTCCTTCGAGACCTCCTCCCCATTTGAACTGGACGAAAAGCCCGTAGCTGAAAAGACCCAAGTATCCCTCCCAAGCATTTCGACGGAGACTTCAATAGAGACTTCAAAGACAGTTCTCCTCACACCGCCCGTACGTATGGTCATAGCCCTTGCAGCATTATTTGGCATTTATGCATTATGTCTCACAGGCCTCTGCGCATGGGTCGCCAATAGATGAAACAAATGAACCAACGATCGTCTCAGTCTCGACTACATTCTATCCAAGCGCAAACCTGTTTCCTGGGCCACCAGACCTCATCTTCCTCTCTTCCGATGCAGTCTTCTTCTATACCCATGCACACCGCATCGTCAACGCTACCACAAACAGGTTCAACTCTCTCCTCCCTGATGACCTATTATCAGATACCTCAGGTTCAAATCCTCCCAGCCCGGTAGACAGTGACAAGGACGAGGTTGGACCGATCATCCCAGTGCCCGAGTCCTCCCATATACTCAATATCGTTCTCCATGCGATCTACTGCATGTCATCTGTCCTCTACCATCCCTCACTCGCTGTCCTAACGGCTGGCGTTGCAGCCATGGAAAAATATGGTATCCCCCTACAAAAGTATATATCCCCCTCAACACCGCTCTACCAGCATCTCCTAGCCCAATCTCCCTCGTCGCCCGTCGAAGTGTATACTTGTGCAGCAAGACATGGGCTACAGGAGTTGGCCGTACAAGCCTCCCCGCACCTTCTCACCTTCCCGCTCTGCAACATCTCTGACGAAGACGCGCTCCAGATGGGCCCCGTGTACCTCAAGAAGATGTTCTTCCAACATCTGGGGCGAGTGGACGCCCTAAAGCGTCTCCTCCTCCCACCTCCAGAGAACCATCCACCGACGACGGAATGTGGGTTCTTTGAGCAGAAAAAGTTGACGAGGGCATGGGCGTTGGCGAGTGCATATCTCGCGTGGGATGCAAGACCTGATTTGTCGACGGGAGCGATTGAGAGTGCGTTGGGTCCTTTGGCGGAGCATTTGGAGTGTGAGGTGTGTAAGAAGGCATTGAGGGAGAGAGTAAAGACGTTGATTGTGCAGTGGGCACTTGTTAAGGTGGGTTTTGTGTGTTGTTTTGGGTATCTTTCTTGGCTAATGCATGGCCCTGTAACAGAGAACTATTTAAATGTCCATTCATTCGCTTTCTAAGCAGACGTAGCTGTTGGGGCACATATGCTACAACGACAACAAAGTTACCTTCTTAGCGATCAACATAAGTACACGTCGATCAAGTCACCGTTCAAGCACCCTCCGCTTTCATACTCGTCAACGACAAGCCAATTATCCTTATTCGACTCCTCATATTCTCCAATTGGACTCTCATAGCCTACCTCGCTCATAAACTCCAGGTCTAATTTTCTCAAACAGTTCGTTTCTCGGATCAACATTCAATATTCAAGTCAGGCATTCATCCACCATACACGGGATACTACAACGGACTTCTCTAGCTGCAACCGAAACATTCATCATCGGCCGGTCTCGCCAAGGAACAAGACAAATAAAATTGCAACTGTATCATTATCTTTCCTGTTTCTTCTTATTCTCCTGTTGTCGCTGGTTGGTGGAAACAAACACGGACACAACCAGCGGATGATACTTGGCTTTTGCAGAAATAGACTGTATGTACTGTTAAGCAAGTGTAAAGTAGCTATCTTGTAGCATACAACAACGACCATTTTGTACAGGATGCCTCGTCAGTAAATTTGTGCCCCTACGCTCTACAAGTGAGTACTAGCCACAGATCTCTAATCGCTGTAACAATCGCTAAATTTGTGATTTTTGTTTGTCATCCGCTCTTGCAGACTTCGGTGCGCCGTGATTTTCTTGTGCTGCAGAACTATTCTACACCGGCACCAGGTGGGTATCAGCCCGTGAGCCGCGTTACCGGTTCAAGTGAGAATAAAATGCCGCACTTGGAATGACCTCATCGGCGGGATCACACTATCCGGGAGGGGTATATAAGTAAATCGATAGGAGAAGGCTGAAAGGTTTAACTTTCTTTCCTCCCGCCTTCATCAGCATCAGCAACACTCCCAGGCGTATATCCTAGGTGAGCTCAAGTTCAGTTTTAACACCAGGGCTCGGATTTGTATCCGCCTCCGTTCCAGTCGTGGTACACTTTCAGCTTACCACTTTGTTCGGATAATCTTAGGGACTTAAACAACGCAAGACAATCCTGTACGGTGCAGAAACAGCCCGCAGACATAAGGAAAATACGCACCTTTTAACCAGATATGGCGCCCCGCATCCTTTTCGTGTTTACTTCCGCGACGACCACTTTGTCCGGTCATCCAACGGTGAGTTAAACTTAAACGTATTGAAAATGTGCCGAGGGCGGGAGATGCTCGGCACTTTTTACTTACTTTGGCCCGATAGGCTGTGTATACCCGCTCCTCATTCATGGAACTGACTTGCTGTTCGTAGGGATGGTTCCTTCCGGAGGCGGCCCATCCATATTATGGTAAGTCTGCTAGTATCTTGAAGCCGGCGTGTGTGTGATGTCACTTTTCTGGGAGCGGACGATGTAGTTTATCGGCATTGTTGCTTTGAGGCGTCCTAGGAGAGATGATATGCATGCTGACTTACTACTCTATTTGACAGTACTCGCACCACACGCGGAGATTGACTTTGCTGCTCCCAAGGGTCCCAACCCGCCTCTTGATCCCGGTAGCATCGAGGTGCGCAGTACTCCACTTTCCCAAGCCTTCCTTCTAACTCGCTCATACATCTATCTCCTTAAAACTCGTATTCAAATCAACCTTCAAGTCATACAAATCCGACACCGACTCTGTCAAATTCCTCGAAGACTCCGTTGTCAAGCAGAAGCTTGCATCCGCCAAGACCCTCACTGAAGTCAACGTCGACGACTACGATGCCGTGTTCTACGTAGGAGGCCATGGACCTGTGATCGACTTGGCGAGCGACCCGGAGAACGCGAAGCTCGTCAGTGCATTTTGGCAGAAGGGCAAGATCACGAGTGCGGTCTGCCACGGACCTGCGTGAGTGCTTACTGTTTCTCCCATCCCATCTTATATTCTCCCTTTTAGACAGAGCTGACATGTGTGAATTACAGAGCCCTCGTAGGCGGCGTCGACGCTGACGGCAAGTCTATCTTCTCCGGCCGCGAGTTTACTGGTTTTTCCAACGAAGAAGAGATCGCGGTCGATGAAGTCAAGGCTGTGCCGTTCTTGTTGGAGGATAAGATCAAGGGGCTGGGTGGACAGTATTCGAAGGCGGGGGCGTGGCAGGCAAAGGTGGTGGTCGATGGGAAGTTGATTACAGGACAGAACCCGGCGAGTGCAGAGCCGATTGGGAAGGCGATTTTGGAGGCGTTGCAGAAGTAAGTAGGTGAGGTGATGGCGAAGCAAGGAACTGTAATTAACGTGATAAGTAAGTTGTATGAGTATGAATTCAAAAGTGCAGGAGTGTTTATTTGCCCAGGTATTCTCGGGTTCTTAGTGATTGGAGTAATTGATCGGATCATGAACTGGGTGGCTCGGTCGGAGGCCCGGTTCAAGCACTACTTGCTCTTTCACCTAATCCACCATGTCGACTCAGTACGTGAGGTCAATCTTTCCCCAACCATTTCGCGGCATATTTCAAACTGCTTTTTCATGAGTAAGAACTGCTGCGTACATCGTGGTAAGTGCGACCAAGGGTCATCAAAAACTAGTACTACGATGACTAAGTTTGGGGCGTACATGGTACATGTCGTACCAGGCTTTGAGGGATTATATAATACGGTATTCGTTTGCGTGAAAGAAGCCCCTGCTTAACCTCCTCACTGCTTGTCGATTTGCCAGTTCCCCAGGATCCCTTCTTTCACTCATGTCTGCCCCGCCTGTGATCCTCTATATGTGAGTCCTCCGTTGCAGCCGTATTTCGCTATAATCTCACGAATGTCTCTTGTATTTGTACAGTTATCATCCTTCGCTATTCTCCAGGAAAGCGCAAAACTTGTTAACTATAAAGAAGGTACCGCACTTGCGTGTCAATGTAAGTAAGAGGTCAGTCTATCACGCCTCAACATGCCAGTGCTAGTCGTTATCCATTTACAATTGACTAACCGATACATGGCAGGTATCGCCCATGCTTCCCCGACCAGAGATCACAGATCTCCTAGGGATCAAATATCGACGTATCCCCCTCCTCGCCATCGGAAACGACGTCTACTGCGATACCAGCCTCATCGGTAATGCCCTCGAGCGTAGGTTCCCTTCTTCAGAGGAGTATGGAACTCTATTCCCTTTCCGCGTAGGATCGCAGAGGGCAGACACTGGGTTGGTGAAGTTACTCGCTACATATTGGACCGAGAAGATTCTATTCGGTTTGGCCGTTGGGAGTTACAGCCTTGACCAGTTGAGTCCTGAGCTTTTGGCTGATAGAGTTCAGGTGTGTATAATCTGGTAGTGGGTATGAGAAAGCGCGAACATTGATGATTTTAACGGATACTAGTATCTCGGAGCAGCTCCAGATGTAGAAGCTTTGAAAGCGACTCAAGGGCCGCGGACTAGTACATTCGCGTCACACTTGGTACGTGCAGGCTTTTGTAGAAATATTCATAAAATGCTGATTTCTCAGCGATGATCGTTTGCAGGCTCTAATCGAGGAACAACTCTCCGACGGACGTCAGTGGCTTCTGGATACGGAGGTACCTGGCTTAGTAGATATCGACGTCCATTTCATGGTCTCTTGGGTACAACCAGAATCCGGAGTATTCAGGAGCCTTGCAGAGATTTTCGATCCCACCGTCGTCCCAAAAACACTAGAGGTACAGTATACAGTCCCGTACTACGTTTTATACGATCACTGAACGACATTCATTGTTATTAGTGGTTAGCAAGAGTGACAGAGTACCTGAAACAACAGAACGAGAAAGGCGTCGCTTCATTCAGTGAAATCTCCGCAGAAGAGGCAGCGAAATTAATTGTGGCTGCTCCTTGTGAGGATGAGAAGAGTGTTGGGTTTGTGGAGGTTGAAGCAAGACGGCTTGGTGTTGGTTTGGGTGATCTCGTCAGCGTAGTGCCCACAGATAACGGTGAGCAAATCAGATTGAACTTGTGAGGTGATAATTGACATTTTTACTTGTGTTAGCTAAAATCGCAAGTGTTGGGCGGCTGGTTGCTTTGAACCGGAATGAGGTGATCATTGAAGTCACTGGTTCTGTTGGGGCGATTCGTCTGCACTTCCCAAGGTTGGAATTCTCAATCGCTAAGGTCTAGTTCTTGCATGTAAGGTAGAGTGAATCGGAATTTCATGCTTGCGCAGTATGCGGAGGATATTTTCATATGATAGTATTATGCTATGAGTAAGGTGGCAAATGTGCTGCATATTGGAGTACACATCACTGATGAGTGACTCTCAGAGTCGGTTGTACCCTGACCAAATTGTAGTCTTGGTTCGGTCGATAAGGAGCTGCACACTGCCACTATCCTGGTCGCTGAGCTCCCGCAGAGGCTGTGCAGACGCACCTACCTGATATACCAGAAATCAAGGCGAGGGCGTGGCTGGCAAACTTGGTGGTGGTCGATGGAAAGTTAATTATTGTAGTTACTATTTTTCGAATTTTCGGGTACGTACCGTATGTAACCTCAATTGTATGTGTAGCTCATACAGGCCAACAATACGTCTCATGGAGGAGATTGGTGCTGTCACCTTAAGTGCCTCGTTGACATACCATACGGTACTGCTAAGTTCGACCTAACCTACTCATCACTACCGCTATCGTCACTACCGCTATCGTCCGAAGCATTGTCATCCGAGTAGTCTAAGGCGCTCTCGTAAACGAACTTCAAAGGTACTTGCTTTCACCCATATTCGATCCATCCACGCCTGGACCTCATCCTGTTCCAAAATCTGAGACTCCCGCCTGTATCTCCTCGCCCGTTCTTCCCAGACCGGATTGACTTTGTTACCCGGCGCAAAATTGTTGACCAGAGGGAACATCAAGCGTACAGCCAGCACCAAACATTCGGCGGTGTCCATATAACGATACCATGGATTCATGTCGGACAAGTGAAATCTGAAATCGAGCCTGAGATCATCCATCAGACAGATCCGAGCGTCGTCATTGGGGGTAGGCAAGTCCACGGCTCGGACGCTTCCACTCGGGCCATTGTAATCGAGATCGATAGTGGGAAGGTTACCGTTGACGGTCATGTATAGTCTTCGAAGGTACGGACACCCGTTATACAGAGCCTGGACACCGACGAGTGTCGCCTGCGTGGGTATAGTCCTGAAATCGTCACGGGGAAATGAGAGGTATCTGAGGTTTGGCCATGCGACGGCGGCGGAACAGAGGTCTTGATCCTCAACTGTAACATCGAAGCACGCGTCGAATTCGAGGTACAGTTTCTGCAAGTGGTGTAGTGGGAAAAGCAAGGACAACAGCTTCCCCGAGAGAGCCAATTTAGGGCGGTCCCCAGAGTTGTTTGAGCTAGCGTACGGCATCGAGACATTGACATAGAGGTCTGTAAGCAGGGATATATAGGAGAGTGTTTCGAAGAGGGTAGTCAGCTTCATAGCTGACTGTGCCGTGATTGGTACATAGATCCGGAGGTCTGTAAGCGTGCGAGAATGTGCTAGAGCCTGTAACAGCATTACGGGAGGGTGATCAAATGGCATCGCCCTCTCATTTATATGGAGCTTCTTGAGCGACGGAAAACAAGAGGGCGATAGCTGAAGCGATTCAGCGTCAGAGTCAAGATAGCAATAGCCGTCTTCTAAGTTTGCTAGGGACCCGTCGAGCTGCAAGGTGTGTAGAAGAGGTAGTTCTGAGAGGGCGTTGAGTAGTGAAGGGTACAAAGCAAGACACGCCCGGAAAGTCTGCAAGTGAGATAGTCCGCCGAGCCAGGGAGACATGACTTGGTCGCATATATGAATCTGGTCCTGCTTTCCAGGTAGTTGATATTGGTGGATCGAGAAGTCGGAGAAGAGTCCGATGGAACAAAGGTGAGGCCAGGCCGAACGTAGAAGCGGCACGATCTCCGGCCAGGCAATGTACATGTCTTTTGTAGTTTCGTCTATAGGAGGGTCGTCATTAAACGAGCTAAATTCCACGGACTGTAGCGTCTGGCGTGAAATGTACGGGAGGTGCCTTGGCAGCCAGCGTTCGCCCAATACACTCCGAACGAACAAGGTTTTGAGTTTTGGGAAGAGGCAGCCATGTTCGCAGATAAAGCTGACAAGCAATTTTGCTGCGCCTGGTGTGAGCCCATCCGTAACATAGTCGCGAAGTACGTTACATCCAAAAAACATGATGTCACTAAACTCCTTCACCCGGTGTACGTGCTTGAGAAACAGTTGCCAGTCTTCCGACCTCGGTTCCTTGGCAAAATCCTTGTAAAATAGTAAAGACTTAGTCAAGGGTAATTCTCATATATGTGACTTACTATAGTAACCAGTATGTGTCTAGACCAATCATTATCTTTCTTGGTCTGTATTGTCAGAACCTCTGGCGGCATACACTTGACAAATGGTATGAAACTCTCGACCTTCGCCCATACGACGTCCATCGCTTGGTTGTAGAACATGCTACATGTTTGCGCTATATTCACACAGTCCTTGCGTGCAAGATAATGGAAGACCTCCATCTGTATTTCTGCTATGCGGAGGCACGGGTGCACTGACGTGGTACACCCGGGGGTCGGTGTATTTGCCTCAGTTATCCTGCAACAGACATTGCTGTGAGATAATGTATACAGAAACGGCGCATATATGAGGTTTCAAACTTACTTTGATGACATTAGTATCGGCGATGGAGTCTCAGGTGCAAGTTGCTTACACGAATGAAGTCGGTCGAACGCGTGTAACGTCGAACGCGCTCTGTCACGGTACGTCACGATATCAATATCAACGTTAACGCGTCGTGTCACGCGTACGCGTGTGACGTAGAGGACAGAACCCGGCGACTCGCGAGTGCGGAACCGATTGGGAAGGCGATTTTGAAGGCGTTGCAGAAGTAAATAGATAATGTGGTGGCGAAGCAAGAAACTGTAATTAACGTGGTAAGTAACTCGTATGAGTATGAATTCAAAGGTGCAGGAGTGTTTATTCGCCCAGGTATTTTCGGGATCCTA
>MU274911.1:148228-287094 GCA_022160335.1 Irpex rosettiformis | reverse complement strand
TGACGCTCAGAGTCGGTTGTACCCTGACCGAATTGCCGTAGTACATCAGTCGGCGCTGGCTTACTACCGCTTGACTCCCCACGGGGTACAATGGTAACATGTCGACGATGGATAAGTAGTGGTATGCAGGAACCCCATAATCCTATATAAGCCATCGCAGTGTTGTCTTCAACTTCCAACTCGACTTTGCCACTGTTCTGACAGAAAATCATGTCAAACACTCCCGTCATCCTCTATGGGTGAGTCTAATACTGTGCTCGCTACTTGCATGTTGAATGGACTCTGCAGAGTACTAACGAAAACATTTCACTGTTACTATATAGTTATGATGCGTCGCCTTTTGCCACGAAGGTGAAGAACCTGCTGCTCTTGAAGAAGATCCCACACAAACGAGTAGACGTGCGTCGTGTTGCCGAGTCTTACTATACGCAAATACCGATGAGTTTTTATCCTTAGGTATCCATGATGCTCCCTCGACCAGAAATTACGGATCTGTTGGGGGTCAAATATCGACGTATCCCCATCCTGGCAATAGGAAACGACATCTACTGCGACACTAGCCTGATAGCCAACGTCCTCGAGCGGCGTTTCCCCACTTCACAAGGCTACGGAACACTATTTCCGCCACGCGTAGGGACAAGTAAGGCTGACACTGGGTTGGCAAAGGCGGTTACTGTTTACTGGAACGACAAAGTCGTGTTTCCTCTGGGCGGAAACAGTCTTCCGTACGGTAAACTCGGAGCCTCATTCCTTGCTGATAGATCACAGGTGGGTCTCCGTCATCGAGAAAGAGAGTAGATTGCTGACGTATGGATATGTGTCTGGATTTCCATGATGCTTTTAGTGGGCTGGCGCTCCTATTGACCCCACGACTTTGGCGAAGGGGCAGGGTGTTCGCACGAGCACGCTTGCATCGCATTTTGTAGGTGGTTCGTCGCTGATAGTGAATGTAGCTAACGTTCTCTGGATAAAATAGCACTTAGTTGAGGAGCAGCTCTCCGACGGACGCCAATGGCTATTGGATACCGAGAAACCTGGTCTGGTGGATGTTGACGTACACTTCCTGCTCTCTTGGTTGCAGACGTTCAAGAATCTGAAAGAGATATATGATCCCGCTGTGGTTCCCAAAACCCTTGAGGTAATTCATGCGCAGTGTCCCATAATTTGCGTACTTACCCCAAGTGTTCGACCAGTGGATTGCGCGGACGACAGCCTACCTGAAAGAGCAAGAGCAAGGGAAAGTTGCCAGCTATGAGAAGATTTCCGGAGATGCGGCTGCGAAAGTGGTTGCTTCTGCCTCGTATGAAGACGAGAAGGTTGTTGGTTTCGTAGAAACCGAAGCTAAGAGACTCGGGGTGGCATTCGGAGATACCGTTAGCGTCATACCTACGGATAATGGTAAGGATACGGTCGTTCCTTACGAATTGCAACAATTGACGTATTGTTTCAAGCTAAAATTGCAACCGTTGGTCGCCTCATCTCTCTCAACCGGGAAGAATTTGCGATTGAAGTCGTAGGTACTGTCGGGAAAGTTAGAGTTCATTTTCCAAGGTTGGAATTTTCTCTGAAAATTCAGACACCAGCGACTAGCAAGCTGTAAGTTAACTAACAATAGACACTTCGTCGTGTATGGCTTTACAAGTCTTACTATTGGACTCACTGCATTGAATATTACTTGTGATATGAGAACGAATTCGAAGTCTCGCCAAGTGAGAAAGTATTTAAATGGAAAGTCGAGAGCGAACGTGGCTTCTTGAATTTGACTTTGATATTGAATTTTGCGATACGCGACTTTGACGCGTTCTATGGCGTCTAATGCGATTCCTCCAGTGGCCACCACCTTCACTACCCTCGCCATCTTCCTTCTCCGTGTTCAAGCAACATGCCTGAACAAGCGGCACCCGCACGGCGGCCGGCACCTGCTGGAGTAGAGGAGGAGTCGACGTTACAGAAGGTCTTTGGAGTAGTCAAGGTACGTCTGAGCTCTTAGTGACTAAACGCGAGGACTGATATATCAGCGGACGTATAGCAAATATTTATGGCTTGGGTCATAATGCAGCTAGGTATGTCATGCCAAATACGAAGTCTATAAGCCCCATACTGACAAAAATCGACAGTTACCAATTACTTTGGCGCAGGGCCCAAGACAGCGACAACCCCGCTGCCGCCTGTTCCGTCTGCGGCGGTTACGGGGGATGCTGCCGCGCCCGACGCCACGGCTCCAGTGCTCGCTCAAGCATTCTCTTCATGGCCACTCGGTGTACCCCTTTCCATGCACGTCTACTTCTCTTCATCCAACCAGATTGACGCATTCAAAAAGAAGGATGGACCTGAGCTTCCGCACTTTGTTTGGGAGAACATTACGTTTGGAGACTGGGACGACTCACGGACGATTGATTTGGACATTAAGATACCTACGGTAAGTTTAATGTTATCCGGAGTATGCAGGACGTGCGTATTTACTGGCATTGGTTAGTCGGTACAGCATAATGGGTCTCTATATGCGGATATTTTCCTGGCAAAGGATGGTGCACACCCGGATCCTTCGAACCCTCGATTCGAATGGGGATCTGTCCACCACTACCGACACTGTACGAGTTCTCTTTGGGTCCATTGGATATACTTAACCCTATATTCTATACAGTGTTAACGAAGTACTTGCCTAAGGCGAAAGTCCGAAAAGCAAAGAATCTGCTGGGTGGATCGCACGACGATCAGGCTGAAGAAACTGATGACGAACCGCAACAGGACGTTATTGTTTCTCATTGGCACAAGGTCAGCACCATCCACACTTGGAGGACACGATTTAATGATAGGTTTAATTATAGAACCTTACTTTGGCTTTGGTCTCTGACGGAGCTGTAATTCCTACTGCACAAATCACTCCTCAAAATGAACGATGTAAGTCCTCTGTATCGTCTATCAAGCCTATATTTACCTCTGTGATAGACATCCATATCCTCCCTGAGCGTGACGAGACCGGGACCAAGGGCTTCTATAAGCCCATCATCTTCCCGAACGAGTTCTGGCACCTTAGGTCACAATACGAGGAGATTAATGCTACCACGCCCGTTCTTCCTCTTCAGGTGACCTTCCAACCTATGGGTTACTGGAAGTTCTCTACCTTCGCAGCATTGACGGCCAGCTTTGCTGAGGCTGCCAAGCAACAAGGGGCTGGCGGTGAATTGGACGAAATCAAGCGGATGCTTGTTGAAACGAATCCATGGTTCCTTGGCTTAACTGGGCTTGTTAGCATTCTTCACGTGCTGTAAGTTCGCTTGTGTGATTGCTCATCTGAGATGCTCCTGACTGTTATCTGGTTTAGATTCGAGTTCTTGGCCTTCAGCTCTGATGTCTCACATTGGCGCAAGAAAGAGGAGCTTGTGGGTGTCTCTGTTAGGTGAGTATCTATCTGTTCAGGATATCTATTAATCATGATCCAATTACTGATTCGTCAACAGAACTGTAAGTTGCAATTCACTTGCTTGATACATCATTACTGTTACGGGAGTCTTACCACACGTTTAGATTGTCACCAACGTCGTCGTGCAACTTATCATCTTACTCTATCTCATTGACAACAATGAGCAAACGAGTTGGATGATTCTCATGGGCTCCGGAGTAGGGGTTCTCATTGAGGCGTGGAAGGTATGGTTTTCTTGAAACGTCACTGGGCTCCACTCACGAGGTTGCTCAAGATTACCAAAGCCGTGGATATCGCTATCCGACCTGCACCGGCTGGGTCCCTACTGCCATACAAGCTCGAAATAACAGGTGCATTGATATGTTCTGCTGACCTCGGCATCGATCTCATATGACCCTTGCTAGACAAACACGTACTCAGCGAGGACGAGAAGAAGACGCAAGAGTGAGTTAATCTACATGGGTATCCTACCAGTTGATTTATCTCTAATTCATAACGTTAGGTATGACAAGCTGGCGTTCCGCTACGTGTCCTATGTCGCTATTCCTTGCTTGGCGGCGTACACCGTGTATTCATTGATTTACGAAACGCATCGCGGGTGGTATTCATTCGTGATTTCAACATTGACGTCGTTCGTCTATATGTTTGGATTTGTCCGTATTCATCATCCCTAATACGGTGCCATCTCCGAGGACTGATAATAGCTTTCCATAGGCACAACTTGTCCCACAGCTGATCATTAACTACAAACTCAAGGTGGGTACCCTAAAATGCATGTTGCATTCGATTATTTGATCTCCGTCTTTAGAGCGTAGCCCATATGCCAATGAAAGCGATGATATACAAAACACTTTCTACGGTTGTTGATGACCTCTTTGCGTATGATAACCACTTTCCTGCGCTATTTGATCTGGTTACTGACTTGTGATTACCAGGTTTTGTATCAAGATGCCCATACTGCATCGCCTCGCGTGTTTCCGGGACGATGTGGTATTCCTTGTCTTCTTATATCAGGTATGCACGCGGTTGTGCCGTGAGCGACGACCTTGTTCACGTTGATCTTACCACGCATTTTTTTTTTGCAGCGCTGGATCTATCGTATTGATCCCAAGCGGGTGAACGAATACGGCCAGGTGATGGCGTCAGATGCGGATGCGGCAGCTGAAAAGAATGACAAGAAGGATACGGAGTCGAAGAAGAACAAGTAATGGGAACTACGGAGATTTCTCGTGTCGATTGGATGACGGTATACTGGTCTTACGGCCGGAGCACGCCTTATACTACGGTTCCTATTTCATGTTGTGTTTTTGATTCTCGCGTCTGAGTGTTGGTGTGTGTATGAGACAGCAGGATGCGTCGAGTTTACGTGAAAAGCCTAAAGGAGAGGTGGGCGATCGCAGGTGACGGTGCAGGTCCATGCACGGTGTTTAAGTGAGAGAGCGACGGGCATCCTCATCCTGGCGACGGAGAGGCAGATACTGGGACACTGGGACGAAGGGGGCAGATAAACCCGGCCCGGACTAGCGCAAACCGAGGGCCGTGGTAAAACTTTCGATATTTTTGTGCAGACCCCTACAGCCTCTTCTCGCCTATTCGTCTTCGTATTAACGACCACCAGGCTCAGGCCACCTTGCTTCCCCTCTCAACCACCCCCGAGTCTACTCAGCCTGTCTTCAAACATTGGTCGATATTTCTCGCGATATGGCCGCAAGCGGTCAGCCAACCAGCTACAGCTGTAAATGCCTTAACGTCCAGCTAAAGCCCTTGGAGCCGCCTTCATCCAATAATTCCCCGGAGGACGTTGGGCAAGATGGTTTCACTAGCATATATGTCGCAGAAAGTGGGATCGACATCGTGCGTGTACCAACTGGCGTTATCATAAATTTCTGATTGCTGAGAACGACGGTGACGTCGTTTGACTCGACTAGGCGCATACCCAATTGACCCTCCGCAACCGTGGTCCTCGCTTTCAACGTACAGAGGGACAGATACCAAAGACGATCCGATATATTCTCCTCACATGTCTCGTCTGCCAGACTGTGGTCTATCGTATATCCCAAATCGTATTGCCTGAAGTAGACGGCGGAGAAGGCCCGGTGCTCCCCAGAGACGACTGGGCCGAAAGCGAAATCCTTCAAGGCACAGACGGTTGGATTCAGGTCTCCAATGACTGTCTGGTAAGTGCACCTGTTTCTTGTTTTCCTCCCCCACTGTTGTCGCCCTCTGCTGGGTTGTGTGACGATCAACTGCTATTGCCACTGAGGTACTAATGTTATTGTCTCTACCAGAGTGGACAGGCAATCGAACAAGTCAGAGCTTCGCCAACGTATTCGAAGCTGTTCCGCATCGTGCTTCCGCCAGCTCAACTTGAGCCATCAGGGACTGAATCCTATTACGTTACGCCACCAGCTCGTAACCCGGAAGTTCCGTCCACACCTCGGAGCATACTCCCCTACATCCCTACCCTTTTCCCACCACCACCGTTCACTCCATCGCATCCTGTGTTCGTTCATTTATCCGCATTAGCAGCTGCTGAGTCTGAGAAACTGCGCGCGGATGCAGAAGAGCAACTCAGGAAGATCGTAGACGAGAAGGTAGCGCAATTAAAGGAGGCCGATGTGAAACTTAAGATGGACGTGGAAAGTATATGGTCGACCTTCAAAACTACCGTGGCGAGCATTGAAGATGCAAGCGCTCGAGGGCAGTTAACATCGCGTCCACGACGGAGCAGCGGCAAACACAGCGACCTTTCCGCATCTGTGCGCGTCAACGACTTCGTACCTTCAGCTGCACCTCACTCAAGAGCATCAGTAGCCATGTCCGCTCCAACGGTGTCCGCATTATCTGCCTCACTCGCCACAACATCGTTTCATCAAGCCATGGCTTCACATAACGGCTCAAGTACTCGAGAGGAGACACGTGCCCAGTCATCCTCACGTTCTTCCACCATCCGCACTGCCTCCCCTTCTACCGCCTCGTCTCACACTTTGGGCCTCCCGATCAACGGAGAGGCCGAGATTCGTGATGCTTACAGACGAAACATGGATGAGTCTTTAGACGTCGCTACCAGCTTCAAGTACATGATGGACATCGGAGCGCACGTACAGAGCAGGGAACCGGAGGTACCGGTTACTGTCCCGGAAGAAGACGAGACAAATGTCATCCCCAGCCCCAACTCAAAGGTTGTCCCTCGTGGTCGCTCCCCTCGTGCAGGTAAGAGCGCAATTAAGAAACCCAAACCCGAGGTAGACACAAGTGCTATCACTTCGAAAGATACTCCCCAACCTGAGGCAAGCGGTAAGTCTTCTGTACCCGATGTCCCTACGACTCCCAAGAGCAAACGAAAGGTCACATTCGATGTCAAGCCCGATGTGACTATAATTGCAACTGAAACGCCGAAAGTCAATGGTGGAAAGAGGCCGAAGACGGAAGGTGAGTCGCGTGTATTGTTATCTGCTATTTATTATTTACAATCTTACTCCCGCACAGAGGCCGTATTCGATATGGAGAATGAAGATACCGAGGATGAGGCTGACGTGCCTACTGAGTCTTCACCCGCTCCTTCCCAGCCGGAAACCCCAGTTGCCGAGCCTGTTCAGTCTCAGCACCGGCATCCACGTCGACACGCTAGCTGGTCTGGCCTGCCGTCGTCATTCTCCTCTTTACGCCCTGTCTCACTTCCCCTTCCTTCCGCTGTCCGACCTCCACCGCGCGTCATAAACTCTGAGGACCGCTCCAGACCGCAAGGGACGAGGGAAATGGTTTTATCGCCTGCTGATAGTGAGGTAAAGTGGCGAGAGATCGAAGAGCCTCGCCGGTTCAAGGAGGAGGAAGAGGTAATGGACCCCCACGAAGCGGAGATTCTCAAGCTCGTCGCGGCGAGCACACCTAGTCATCGAAGTGCGTGGAAGAAGGATTCGAGTGCGTGGCGGACGTTTGTAGCGAGGCAGAAGTCGCAGAAGTCACAGAAGCATCAGCGATCATCGTCTATTCCTGAGGAGGACGAGGGTTCTGCGACAGATGGACCGGGATATTACGATGAGTCTGGCGACGATAGTGGCCAAGATTCTGAGCCAAAGGGTAAATTCTGCTCTCCGTGTGTAGGTGAAATACGTATTGATACGGAGCACTGCAGATTTCTGGTCTAATGATACCTCGATCGCACGGTCGCTTCCTATACCGATCGGACCACTGGGAGGTAGCAGGAGAACACCTGGTCCCGCTTCCTTCCAGCCTAAGGCAATAGTGGAGAAATCAGGAACTTCGGACAAGGTATCGTCGGCCGCAATGCGCCGTGCGTCTTATGCGGAGCGGGATCGTCGCAGGCTGCTCGACCCTGGCGCGCTTGACTTTACAACCGAAGAGGATGATCTCGATGAGGAGGACGAAGACTTATCAAAGTCTGAGGCAGCGGTTGGCCCACGGTCCTTACAACGAGCGCTGAAGATACTGCAGAAACGAAGTGAAATTCCTGGAGATGGTGAGTCTCATTGGGCAGATATGCTGGGATACTATCTTATATCTGTCTAGGCATGTGGCGAAGCCTCGCATAAATGTCCAATGAAATGAAGAAATTGTGTACGAAACCTGCACTCGGCTTGTGGCTGGTTCTACTCTATCCTTCCTCATCTAATCCCTCGCATTTGTTCAATGTTGTATTGCATACCTAACGCTGTTTGAGATATTCTTAATCCATTCGTCCCAAGCATCATCCCTCCCCCTCCCCTTCTCTGCCGCTTCAATCCAACTGAACTGAACATTCACGCCCCCCCCTGATCCATTTTTAGCTCTGAAATAACAGTACCCTTCGCTCTGTTGTGCTCTCGTGTATAATGTAGTTTAGCTCCTTCTCATTCTACCTCCCTCGTTGAGAGAGGTACGCTCATGTGTAACTTTCACGATGTATCTGCGGTTCGCTGGATCCGAGACTTTTTCGTGTCGTATCGTAGACATTACATCTAATATCTGTTTGTTTATTTTGGTACAACTTCCTATTCATGGTTGACTTTCACGTCGTTTACGCACAAACTGTGCCAAATTCACGTTGTATGTAGCAGTAGCTTTTGGCAGCTTCGAATGCATTGTTCTGGAGCCGTGGTCTCTATCGAGCCCGGTGGGCAAACGACGACTGAGTATACTGAATACTGAACTGGGATGTGGAATATTACAAACAACTACTACACTACGTATGTCTAGCTAAGCATATGATCTGGCTAACATTTACCAGTCAAATGTCCGTCTTGAAATGAATCAAGGAGTTTTGATACTTGGGATCCTAATCGCCTCTAGTCGGTCTCACTCTCAGGAGCACTGGGACTCGCCGACGTCTGCTCAGGGACTTGTCCCGACGAGAACCTCTCAACACTAGCCTCAAGTCTCGACTCATCCTTTTCCACTCCCAAGTCCTCTTCAACGGCACCCTCAGGGGCGCTTGCGCCCTCTGTAGTGCACTTCGCACATTCGCACTTGAACCTCCAGCCGCGGGCGAGCTCAAAGCGACGACGGCGTCTCGCTTCTTCGGGGGTTTCGTTCTCGTGCTGGGTGACATCGACGTAGGACATGGTGAGCTCATCACCTTTTTTGATAGGGCGAGTAGCGACGAGGTGGAGCGTGGTGGTTCCGTTCTTGAAGGCGGGTTTGGTGGAGGGGTCGCAGGAGTGGCCAAGCTGAAAATCGAAAGACCGGTTATAAGAAATTCAAGCACTGGACAAGGGTTACTGTTGTAAACTCACGTATGCCGACACTATGTATACTCCACTGCCTACTTGACGGTTGGTGCCGTAGGGTGTACGGGTGCGCTCTTGATCTTCGGGGCGTTCCTGGAACACGGGCTGAACAGGATACCATGTCAAACTACATGTACACACGCCAAGATAAGCTGAACCTACCCTATTGTCCCTTCCACCAGAGAAAGTAACACCAATGGCATTGTACGCAACCTTCGAGAGCATAATCCCGTGTCTCTCGTCGGTCAAGAATTGGTCCAGCCCAGGCAGCGAGTTACTGAACACTCCCTGGATAACCTTCGTCTCTTCCTCGGGAACTGGAGCATCGACGTAACGCAATCTCTCGAAGTGATCACCGAGGGCGTACTCAGGGCCGCCCTTTTCAACGTAGTTCGGCAAATCCAGAATGCTACTCGTGTCCTGCTTGGTAACTTGCTCTGTCAACTTACCAATCTCAGTGGCGATCTGTCTTGCGGCAAAGCGCGCAACGAGCATAGGGTGCGTCTTCTTGGTTTCTTTGAGGTAATCAGCGAAAGCTTGCTGACCCTTGCTACGAGCCTCTGTGTTCAATGATTGACCTTGATCCAGTTCGGGAGGAAGCAAAGGCTCGGGAAGGAACAAGCAATGGTGGGATTGGAGTTTCGACTTGGCTTGACATTCCGCGGAGCAGTAGACGGCGTGAAGCGGGTCGTTGTCGCTCGAGACAGCATCCGCCTGATGTATGAGACGGAAACAATGGGTACAGTTGGTACCAGCTTCTTGCAGGTCAGGGTCTAAAGCAGCAACAACAGGCTCTTCCTGTTGGTAAAGGAAGCTCATTTAGTTTTTATTATCTCAAAACTCTAAATGACTTACAGTGTAAATGACATCACCAGCGTCGAAATCTTTTTCTGCGACAAGAATTTTCTTATTTCCCTGGTCTTGGACGGAGACGTTGAACGACTTTGCAGGGAAGAAATTGTAGTAGCCTAACATCAAGCAGCAAAGGCTTGGGCTCAGCTCATCTGCTTCAATCAGTTCTTACAAGTAATAAGCTCACCTGAAGCAAGAGCTTGCGCCTAAGTTCCACGCATGAAGATTGGTCGGGTACATGTGAAAAGAAAGTATTGTATTAGAATCTGAAGCAAGACGTCGAGATGTATGGACTGGAACAGATATGTGTGGGCAGGTATGCAGCAGGATAGGGTAACGTGCGACGAGCGATGCACCGAGAAAGAGCGAGAAAGCATGCGTCGGAGACTCGACAAGCAGGGTAAGGAGATGGTAGTGTATAAAACGTTTAAAGAGCAAAGCTCTGACTACCAGGGTCTGTGAGGCGGTCCCAGTCTTGTGACGAAGTCTCAGACGGAGGACCACTCCTTTCTGGACTTGTTTCTGGTGCCTCCTCATCCTCCTGCAAGTCCGTCTCCGTCTCTGTCTCTGTCTCCGGTTTTGGCTGCTCTTGTTCGACTGCTGCTTCCGGCTGGGGAGCAGAACTATCACTTACATCCAAATTAGTCATTTCGACGATAAGCTATGATTCAAGTTAGCTACGAGTATGGCTATCACAGACATCCATGAATACGTACCTTGAAGATCTCATCCGGAACCGTCTTTTGGTAAATCATGATAAGTTCAACAGGTGAAGGGTAGACACGGAGTGCCCTAAAGAATGACATGGCAGCCGGCAGGGCGGATGCTAGTCCTACACAATACAGTTATTAGTCTCACAGCTTCGGACGACAGATTCGAACACATACCCTGAGCGCAAAGTTGCTCTCCTATCCCAACATTCTGCATGAAATACGCCTCTCTCTCCGGGCCAATATCAGGTATCTCCTCACTCCGAATCTTCGCAATGGCAGCACGAAGCTCTTCAGTGGTTATATTAAGGCTGGGTTTCGCTGCGGCTGCGGCCTTTTGTACACGTTTCTTCTCTTTACCTATAGTTTATCAAAAATGGTTGTTAGCAGCTAGCACATAGACCCAAAAGTTGCCACAAGACCCAAACGTACGCAATTTCTTGCGGAATTCCGTGTCATTCCGTCGTTTATAGTCAAAGTAGACAGCATACGCGAGGACACCGCCGGCGACGGTAATACCAGCGATGGTAAGAGCTGACCACGTTCTTGAGTTGGCGGACATCGTGATCACCGGAGAGGACAGCGAGGAGAGGTCTAGCAAGTGACAGAACGTGATGAGCATGCAATTTGGCGCGGGAACATTAAGAAAGGGTCCGGCAGAGGCCGAGGGGGTGTGATCTTAACGCTGAAAGGCGTCTACGAGTTGCGTATACTCTAATAGCGCTGGTGTGCGGAAGGCAGGCTTGTGTTGAACGGTCATTTGGTGGCCGAACCGCAGCAAGTACAAGCTTACTTTCAACCACAGACCACCTCGTCGAGTTGTACAGGTCTTTCGGAAGATATTCAGAATATGGCACCCCGGGACGACGACACCTTTGTGATTGTTAGAACTTTGGATGGTCCAACCCACTCCGCGGCTAATGCTAACAGCAAGGATCCCATGTACACTCCATGGGGAGAACAAAGTAAGTCGTGCCACAGTCAATCGCACTCTGCAGCTGTTGAAACGACTGCTCTTGTGTTTCAGCATCTGCAATAAACTTGGACCCACCCGGCCAATTGTGAGTGCCACTAGAGGACGATCCCCCGAAACGCGCTAATGAGAACAATTCGTGAGTACAGTGTTAGAAAGCTCAAGGAACTGTATCCGAAGCACAGCGTGACTCAGTTTGCCTATGTGAACCTGCTCGGGTTCCCTGGTGCCTATGTCCAGCCCGTTTCTCCTCCCGACATCATCTCCTCCGTGAACTTCTTTCCCATTGCAAGGGGTGGTACTGGCCAAGGCACGGGTGTGCTCGTCGATGACGTCAAGTTTGGCTCATTTCGGGTCGCTTGGGATGTATGTTTATGTTGGCATGTTAGACTTCACAATCAGCGGACGACTGATCAATATTGTTTGAAATGCAGAAATATGATTTCATACTTTATGTCGTGAAGGTAAGTACGAACTCCATTGTAAACAAGCATATATTCGCTCATCCAAAACTCAATGCTTTCCTAGTACCTTTACCCGACGTGGGAAGACAGCAGGCAATTCTTGCTCCACGAAGGCCCCGACCAACCCGCACGCGCCCTCATCGCGAAAGCGGGTACATTCAACAATGCCCTCCACGAAGAGATTTACGTCTTCGACTCGGGCTTCTGGTTCAAAGACCACAATCTGTGGCTCGAGGCTCAGAAGGCAAACTGGGAAGATGTCATTCTCAAAGAAGAGTTCAAGACAACTTTGCAGAAAGACGTATTCGGGTTCTTTGACTCGGAAGAGTTGTACAAGAAATTGGGTATCCCGTGGAAGGTATTTACAGAGCGTCGTGGGCTAGATACTATCAGCACTAATCGAAACACAGAGAGGTATCATCATGCACGGTCCACCTGGTAACGGCAAGACCATATCGATGAAGGCGATTATGAAGGACACAGATGCCAAGGGTTATTACCCCCTCTACGTCAAGTCTTTCCGCAGTTGGAAGGGCGAAGAGGGCGCAATGGTTGACGTCTTTGAGAAGGCCAGACAAGTCTCTCCCTGCGTTCTCATACTCGAGGATCTCGACTCCCTCATCAACGAAAGAAACCGCTCATTCTTCCTGAACCAACTGGACGGATTAGAGAGTAACGACGGTATACTCATCATTGGAACTACGAACCATTTGGACAGGATCGATCCTGCACTGAGTACGAGACCTAGTCGATTTGACCGGAAGTTGTAAGTCACCTAGATTTTCTAGCTTCTCTATTTCCATTCATAGCTGATGCCTGATGTCCGCCCCTATAGCCTCTTCGACGACCCCGACAAATTCGAACGCAAACTCTACGCCCAATACTGGCAGAACAAGCTCAAATCCAACAAAGACATCGACTTCCCCAACAGCCTCGTGGACGAAGTAGCCGAGAGCACCGAAAAGTTCAGCTTCGCATACCTCAAAGAAGCCTTGTAAGTCCCCCCTACCTCTCTCAAACCGTAAACCATCACTCACCCTCCCCCACTCCAACAGCGTCTCCTCCCTCGTCCTCCTCGCAGGCTCCTCACCCGACAAAGACAAAGACACCCACCACAAACAAACCTTTGCCGACGTCCTCCGCGACCAGATCCAAAAACTCCGCAAACAGCTCGACGCCAACAAGCCCTCCGAGGGAAGTACGGGCGCACAGGAACTCGACGTCCCGGGGGCGTGGAGGCAGCACGCCGCGTTGCCTTCTCGTATGGGACTCGGATCCGGACAGGGGGGTCATGTCAGAGTCGACAGGGATAGGCGCGTTATGAACCAGACGAGGATTTGGGATACTGGTGTTGGTAATGCTAGTTCTAGTGGAGGCGGAAGTGGCGCAGAGTATGGGAGGGAGATGCAGATGCCAGGTGAGATGCCGGTCCCTATGCAGGGAGGAGGGCTTGGAAGGGATGAGAGGGATACGAGATCCGTAGCCGGCGCCGCCGCGAGGCTTGGGAGGTCCTTAATCTTCTAAGTAGATATGACCTGAGAACGGACTGTAGGATAGATATATGTACTATACTCGGAATTTTGGAAACTGCATATGGATTCATGTAATTGTTGACTGCACTCGCTGGCCGGGATATTCACGATTTGCGACTCAGACGTCTTCAAAGCTACATGCTGTGTAGAAGAAAAGTGCATTACTCAATGTGCGTTGCACAATGGACACTGCCCTTATGTTGGAATAATAATGAGTGTGACAGTACATGCCGCGGAGTAATAAGCCTCCAAGATACCGGAACAAAGATACAAGAGGATACAGGAATGAGACGTAAGAGGCCTTCCTCACGTCTCACTCCTATGCCCCCACTTAGATAAGGGAAATGAACCAAAGACAGCGATGAGAGGAAACAAGAGTGAGATACGAGAGGCCATCTCGCATCTCACTCCTGTGCCCTCTTTGGGAAGGAGTGGTAGGGGAAGATAATAATAAAATGAAAGAGTTTGAAAAAGAGGCAACTAGGGACGAGGGTGAAAACAACCAAAAGGCGTCGACAGCTCAACGAACCCAATCACAACTGACCGCTCTTCTTTCTCTTCCTTCGACCTTTCCTCCATACCTCCTCCTCCATATCTACCCATTCCTCCCTCAACTCCTTCACACGACTATCTGCTGCTCTACGCTCAAGCCTTGGCCGGCTTGGCTCGGGATCTGGGTTGGTTTTGACCGTCCAGCGAATCGCCGCTGTCGGTGAAGGGCGACCAACTTCAGCGATTATTGCGAAAGAGTATTGGTACTGCACTGGGTTGGGCTCAATGTTTGTGCCAGGAAGTGCAGGAAAGTTATCGTCGTTGAGTTCTGGGACGGTGGCGGGTATCGACGAAGGACCTGCTTCTGCATTGACCGCCGCTCGCCGCGCTTCCTTGAGCTCCTGCTTCCTCTGCCTCTTCCTCACCTGCTTGCCTCCTCTCTTGTTCCGGCGAGCCTCGACTGGTGCTTCACGGTCCGTCTCTGCCTGGGGTTCTTCGGTTGCAACATGCTCCTGCTGCTCCGCTCGAGCTCTAGCTTTCTGCCTCCTAATTCTCTGACAACGAGCGGCAGAGCGAACGTGCTTTCGAAGCTCTAGCTCTGGTCCCTCCGGCTGCATCTCCTCGACGACTGGTGGAGAAGGTCCGGGTACCACTGGTTGAACGGACCGAATGGCTGCTAACTTATGCCGGAACAAATCCCAGTGAATGTCATCGTATGAACCGTAATCGACCTGGTCAGCAGTAAGGACATTTCTGTAGTCCTTGGAGCTTGCTCGACGGGCCTTGAAGCGATCGCAGAAGAACCAAGTCAGCCATCGCACGATTGACTTGCGAGGGTCATGATCGTTGTGCCAGATAGTGATGACGATAAATGACATCCAGAATGTGGCTAAAAGAACGTAGAACAGCGTCACGATGGTATCGAAGGATGGGAGCATCCAAGCTGGAGAAGTTGGGATAGACTGGGACGACACCATGGGACTGACAATGAGGGATGTAGAGACAACCGCCGGTGGCAATCGACGGTTGAACTCAAGGGTTGGTTCGTCATTGAGTGAGCTGTTCGTTTCAGTGGGTAGTGAGGCGGGCTTAGGTGGAGGGGGAGCAACGATGGTGAGGACGACCGGTGCGGCGGGAAGACGGAGAGCGTCGAGTATGTTGCAGACAGTGCCGCGTCGCAGGGTGGAAGCGGAAAGGTCACAGACGATGGACTCGACGCCGTTGAGCGTGAGCTGGTAGACGGTTGGAAGAGGCTGAGGTAGCTGGCCGATGTTGAACAAGGCCACGGCGGCGAGGATGAAGAGGGTGATAATATTCATGCTGAGAGTAGAGAGACTCGATGGGAGTGGTTATGGTGTAAGTTTTGTGAGGAGGAGAGAGTCGAACATGTTGGACTTTATACCTGCACAGACACGGATCGAGGTGGTTGGCCCTAGAAGAGTCCTAAACCAGCACACTTGCCTAAGAGGGTAAGATCATGTCTACTTTGGGCGAAATACTCGCCCATGATTGGCTGCGACCGATGTCTACTGCAGGAACCACTGCACTGGCAGAGCTAAGGTAGGCAGATTCTATCAGCGAAAAACCAGTCGAGCAGGAGAACACCGAGATGGACCTATACATAAGCAAAGACAAGCAACAGTAACAAAAGATACCTTGCCATCATCGTGCCATGGTTGTATGTCAGCTCGAGGTCAGTGCGAAAAGGTAGTCAGGTTAGTAGAGGTTAGTAGACCCAATTGCATTAACGTCTCTATCCAGAGACTCTGGTGCTAGAGTCATTTGTGGCACAGTTATCTTGGCATAGCCGACGGAGCTATCAATTGCCAACTGAATTACAAAACTGTATGACAGGGGCTGGTATAAATCTATCAGTGCGTACGAATGACGTGGACAATCTAGCTCAGAGCCTGTGCAAGTTCCCGAGTTGAGAGTGTGCATGGACAACTAGTAGTAGGACTCGATGGAGGCCTTCACTTGTCGAACGACGCCTGAGAATTGTCCTATTCGTCTTTGTTCGATACAAATCTTGTTGCTATCTTCACAGGTATAAGTCTTCCCATTGGACATGAGCAGGTGATTCAACTGTACTAGAAAGATGACACTGAGCTATTGTTAGAATAGTATTTACAACACACGCCGCACTTGAAGCTTACCGTCTGCTTTTGAATTGGGATTATGTGAGCATGTTCTGATTTCTTCACAGAGTACCAGAAGGCGTTTCAATTGTCGTCTGACAGGAGCTCCATGTGGCTTTGTTCGCCTTCAAGTCGGCAGTAGACAGGAGGTTCAGAACAGTGATGATTAAGCGACACTAGTCTTTCAAGGAGGGGTGCTTGAAATATAATGATTATTGGGGCGCACGACAACTTACGACGGCAGGCGGATGCCAAGCCGGCAATAAGTGATCGGATCAGCATAGTATTGAATCGCCGGTCAAGATGAGATGGGTGACTAGCCCCGATATTGAGCCGCCATGCATTGCTTGAGTTCTTCTGACACTTGTCTGAAACATAAGCGAACACAAACGAGAGCAAGTGCCAACTCTTCTAATCGCGTATAGACACAACTAACCTGTGACTTTTGCAGATTTGTTACCTCCATTTGTTGACATTTCAAAACGTCATTTCACATTTTCAGTGTTTCCGCGCGAAACATACGAAAAAAGAGAGAGAAACATATGACATACGTCCCTGAGGATACTGCCATGTCTGTTGCCATATCAGCCCAGAGATGCGGAGAACATCGTGACACGGCAAGCGTAACCCGTCCAGAAACAGGTGGCCAGCCAGAGTCTATCTCCAGGCATCAACCGCACGCTATATCCTGCCCACTGGAGGCGCCCCTTCCTCCATCCCATCTTCTCCCTCTCTTCTCTTCAACGACGAGGAACTCTCCTCCTTTCCTTCCTTTGCCAGCAAGCCACTCTTTACACCCACCGCCATGCCGCGGTTTCTCTCGCCAGCTTTCCTCTCGCTGGCATGTCTCTTCTCCACCGCCCTCTCAGCCTCCGTCCAGGTCAACGCGCCCACCTCTGCCCCAGGCGACAGTGTAGTGACCGTCTACCCCAACTTCATGGGCATCTCTCTCGAGCTCTCTTTCATGAACTACTACTTTGGAAACGACACCTCCTCCATCCCCGTCGCCGTTCTTAATTACCTCGAAGCCTTGCATCAACGAGGCGCCGGCCAACCCGTCCGGTTGAGGGTCGGTGGTAACTCGATGGACAGTTCAACATATGTCCCAGACCAACAACAAATCATCGAATTTACTGACCCAACAGCGAGCAAGGATGATCAGCCCGTCACATACGGTCAGGTGTTGTTTAACATCATGAAGACCACAAGTGACAAGGTCAACTCACAATGGCTGATCGGTGCGTGTACCCCAAAGCTGTGTTAATGTTGCATATATTCATGGAAAATTCAGGCTTGACTCTTCGTGACCCAAACAGCACCAACACTCCCTTGGTGGCCAGCGACGCCCAGAAAATCCTGGGCGACTACCTCGACGCCGCCCTCCTCGGAAACGTACGTCCGTCGTCATGGTCGTTTCAGAAATCTATACCCCCTTGTATTCGATATTGAGATCTCCGTCAATTGTCACAGGAACCCGACCTCTACTCTGCACACGGTCAACGTCCCAACATCGCCAACTACACCACCGACGACTACATCGGCGTAAGCATCTCTCGTGGCTTCCCATCCTCTACGCATACTAAATCCGGTTACCGACATCGCACAGGATAATTGGGTAGCCCAACAGAATTTGCAAAAGACACCGACTGGCGACTTCCTCTCATTGAACAAGCTCGCCGGGCCCACTATCTGCTGCTTCTGGGTGCGTATATTACCGGTTGCTTGGCGGTTTGGGGAGGCTCCCACGCGCAGTACTCTCTCTGTGTGTGCGTGTGTGCTGTGAAACGCTATTGTGATGCGTATTATCATTGGTGCAATGTTATGATAGCCAACATTGCACGCCGCGCAGCTTATTGCTACCGTACGCCAAGTAAACTGACTTTGGTGTGTTCTCTCCACAGTTATTCAAGGCCGTTCTCGACTCGGGATGGCTACAAGACTTTGCTCCTCACCTCAAATACCTCACACTACAGCACTACCCCCAAAACAAGTACGTCAGCTCTAACTCGCTATTTCACCTCAGTCTCACTATTCGTCTCTTCAGCTGCTTTGGACACTATCCCTTCCACCTCGACTGGTACATGTCCCACACCAACACCGTCATTCTCGCTAGCTGGCAATCCGACGCCTTCGCCTACCTCGGAACTGTCCCCGCCGACCAACGCAAGCCCGTCCTCATGGACGAATTCAACTCCGCCTCCTGCGGTGGTATCCCCGAATCCAACATGTTCGGCATGGCCCTCTGGACAGCCGACTACGGTCTCCAAATGGCTGCCGTAGGATACTCCGCCGCATACCTCCACACAAGGGAGAAAGGCATCCAATACAACCTGTTCGACCCCCCTGCCGGAGACGCAGGCCAACAAAACGGCGAATGGACGACCAACCCCAACTTCTACGCCATGCTCGCCGTCAACGAGGCGTTACAATCCTCGGGTGGTCAAGCGGCCGGTACAAAAGTCGTGGATCTGAACATCGACAACTCGGTCAAGGACTACGCCGCCGTTCACGCGGGGTACGCGGTGTACGACGTCTCGTCCTCGCAAGTGCAGAGTCTCGTGTTGTTCAATTACGCTAATGCCTCGTTGGCGGGGACAGACTTCCAGCTTCCTGCGTCGTTGTTCTCTTCTTCTTCGGATAGTCAGGGGACGTTGACTGTGCGGTACCTTACTGCGTCTACGGCTACGGAAACGACGCAAGTGACGTATGGGAACCTCACGTATGCGGGTGTGACGGATGGTATTGCTGTGACTGCTCCGTCGACGTTGAACTCCGCTTGGACGACGGATAAGGAGGTGCAGTGGACAAAGGAGGGGGGTGCGACGGTTAGTGTGCCTGGACCTGGGTTGGCAGTGGTGTTTGTGGGCGGAGCGGCGAGCAATGTGAGCGAGAGTGCTACTACTGCGAATGGGACTAGCGGGAGTGGGAGTGCAAGTACAAGTGGGAACGGGAATGGGACGAGTTCTGGGAAGACGAACGCGTCGAGTCAGAATTCGGGTGCTGTGGCGAATGGTAGGGGAATGAGCTTGGTGGGTGGTGTTGCTGGCGCTGTCTTGCTCGCACTTGCTCTGTGAGCCCCTTGATCAAGCTACTCTGCTTTGATCTGGACTATTGACATTCTAGTATTATTACATACTCATTCTGAGTCGTGTATACCCTGTCGCTCTCGCGTTTGTAATTGCTGTTGCTTGCTATCCAACTCTGGGACGTACGGACACAAGAGTGTGTTTATCGTCGAGTTATATATATCAAATAATATTACACATTGTATGTCATGAGATCGTCAACTGTCTGTTGTCACAACACTTGGTAATCGTACATCCATCCACTGCTATCTTGTGTTGAACATCCATTCGTCGTCGTCGAGCGTTGAAGCTGCGAAGCTCGCTGTTGGGCTTAGACCAAACTTGCCGCCTTCGCGTCCGAGTAAACTGCCTTCCGTGGCTCACGAACCATCTACAGTCATATCATCCACACGCTCAGCATCTTCGCCATTCAAGAACAAAAAGTGAACCAAAGCACTTACAATCCCTACTACAACAGGCTCCCCCTCCCACCCCTCATTCTCCTTCCCAACCTCATACGTCCCCACTGTCTTGAAACCCAAGCTGTGATAAAACCCAAGGCTGGCAAAATGGTTGGACGAGTAAAGGTACGTCGCTCGATTTTGTCTGTCGGCCTCCTCAGTGACCCTTCTTATCAACGCACTTGCATAGCCTTTTCTTTGTGCTGATGGGTGTGTAGCGAGCGTAGAGATTTTGAGCATATCTTTGATACGGGCGCCGAGAGCAAGGTGGGTGGAGGTGGATTGAGTTGTATGAATTTCTGTTTGTCTCTGTGAGTTTGAGTGGGTGAGTTGGTTGAATATGGGTACGAAGATGGGGACGTACGTTTCGTTGCTCCTGAGTGAAGATGAACCCGAATGGTCCGTTCATTTTCCAGAAGAAGTCTGAGAACCACTTGACGAGTGGGGAGAGATGTGTTTGCTCATTTGGTGGATTTAATTGTCTACACGTAGTTTTCCGAACGAGCGTTATTAGATCGTCCGATGTGTAGTGGAGATGCAACCCACGCGATAATGAACGAGTCTCCGCCGTCTATGACCCACCCCAGGCCAAGGACAACCCAGAGAGTGTACATAACGAAGTTGGACAGGTAGGTTATGAGGTAGGTGAGACGAGTAGGTTTAAAGTCCTACACAACATATGTCAGTACCTCGTGAACTGTTCATACAGTAGTAAATGCGCAGGACGAACTGAAGTGTCGACCAAGTAACGTCTCATTGGGTCGTGTGACTCGTCGAGCGCGCCAAACACGGTACGTACGACGCGAGGAATATCTTCTGTTGAATATAAGCCGCTCATTTAGATTTTTGTCGCGTAGCAAAGTGTACGAGACTTACTGAACCCCATAGGCCTAATCCTTGGCATCCCACTGTCCTCGTCCTCTTTCAACGCGTCTGTTGACCTATCCTCCTGAAGCTGAATCGCCGCACGAGCATAGGTCAAGTTCTCCCGCGGAGGCACGCAGTGCATGGCTGCCTGGCAGGCGAGGAGAGCTTGTGGATCCAGAGGCATAGCGACGAGGAGGAAATAGCTATCTCACGTTGAATGCTGAGATAAGTCTTTTTATAAGTGCGAGGGTCGTCCCTCAGAAGCAACGCCATGCCGGCGATAGGCAGGATGGTGAGACGTGCCAGAAGTCGAACACTGCAGGGATGCTGATGGTGATTGAATGCGCCCAGGTCCCCATCAACGACTGGCCGTGTCGTGTACTGCAATGCTGCCAGGATGCTCGGTGCCCTCGACACATGTCATCACGATGAGCAGAGGTCGCGGCCATCGTCGAGGCAAGCACTGCCAAGGCAAGACGGCAAAACCCAAGTAATAACCGTGGCCGCAGGCGCCGGGGAGCGTGTGTTTGCTGATGCACGCCGTGACCCCGACCTTCGTGTCTCTTCTACTTATCATCCTCCCAACAATGCCCAGGCTCTTTCCCCACCACTTCTCTTGACCCTTCAAGTTGTCCGCGTCCCTCGACCTCGATGGTCTTCACTCTGTATGACATTCATGGCCCACATCCAGTCGGCGCCACTACCTTTGCCATCCCTCTCGATGAATTTACGAACCCAGACGACCGGATAATTGGTGAGGGAAAGGTGAAGTCGAACATCCCAGGACGACCGAACGAACCTGCGTTGAAGTTGGAGGAGGTCGCATTCACTGCCTTCTACCCTGCAGGCGTCAAGAGTGATGGAGGAAAGAGGCTGAGAAGGGGGTTGGGGTGGATTCCAAAGTACGTATGGTCACGCAGTACTCGGAGGGACTTGTGCTGATTTCTTGGTGCGATGATAGACCTGTAAACGGTACTCTGAAAGGCTACGCACACTTCTCCAAGTGGTCTTACTGGATTGTTAACTGCCTGCTACATTTCCCTGCCAGTCTAATCAAGGTACACAATATTCGTCCCGCTTTTTCTTTTTCTTATTTGCTTTCGTCTGACTCACCTGGACTTGTGCAATAGATCCCAGTCTACCCGAACGCTCCCCTCCTAGACCCCCAATCTGTACCCGAATTTAACGGCGCATCTTGGCCGTTAGTATTATTTTCGCATGGCCTGGCCGGGAACCGGTTGAATTACAGGTGCGTTCAAGATATTTTGCTCACGTGCACTCTGTCTTGATTATGTTGATTATTTTTACGATAGTCATATATGCGCACGACTAGCTTCCGAGGGTCGCGTCGTACTGGCTTTCGAACACAAAGACGGCTCAGGACCTTATGTGCAAAACGTCTCGCCCGTACCTGGTAGACCGTCCTCAAGCCATCCCCCAGAATATAAACTTTATCTCCACCCTGAAGATGTCTTGTAAGTCCCGCTGTGTTGACTATAGAACGAACTTGGGACGTCTAACACTCGTGCCCCCAGGTGGAACACTGAATACGACAAATCGAAGTTTCCTCTTCGACGCAACCAGCTGCGGTTCCGAAGATCAGAAATATATCTGGGATATGCACACTTCAAGAAGTTCGTAGAGAGCTCATTAGAGAGCGATGCTGGTGCGTCTACCTTCCTCTCTGCTAATCTCTTCATTCTTCCTCCCAATGATCAAAAACCTAATTCGCAAATTGTGTTCTAGATGTACTCCCACATCCCTCTTTGCATACCGTCGACGGACCCTCTGCCTCCTCTCTCGCCTCCCCTTCTCATTCAAAAGACCGTAATTTCTGGCTGAGCTGGCTCAAAAGCGGTTCTAAGCCGAAAGTGAGAGTAGAAAGGGATGTTGCTTTGGCAGGACATTCGTTCGGTGGAGCCACAGTCTTAGACATCTTGTCAACACCACCGCCATTACTCCCCAGCGAATACGAAGGTGGAAAGAGGTTTTCGCATATACCAATTACACATGCCATTGTCCTCGATCCATGGATGGACCCTCTTACTTCTCCCGGACCTATACCTTACATGCCCGAGGTATCCTCGGTACCAGGCGAGAAAGGCTCGGAAACCCCAAGGCTGTTAGTCATAAATTCGGAAGGCTTTACGTTATGGGATGAGCACTTTGATAGGTTGAAGGAGGTCGTGAAGGGATGGAACAAGGGGCCTTCCCAATCTCAATCCTTGGAACCTCCCCAACCCGAAACTACTGGCTCAAACGGGTTCGGTAATGCACACATAAATCAAACAGATGACGACGAAGACACAAAACCCTCCTCACATCCACCGATCAGCGGCCCCTACGCGACGCTCATCACCCTCCTCCGCGCCCAGCATACCTCCTTCTCCGACTTTGGCGTCTTGGTACCGTTTGGACGGCTCGCACGCGAAGGAAAGTTGTTCTTATCCACCACTGGAGACCTCCTTAGTGCGTTCCTACACGAAGAAAAGGACGCGGAGAGTATGGATGGGAGTGGAGTTGAAAATGAGAGGTTTGTCGAGGAGCTAGGGAAATTGACGCAGGTGGATTTACAGATGGAGGATATAAATTTGCACAAGCCAGATTCTGAGACAGAGTGGAAGAAGAGGATTGTGGGCGAGGTCGGTGATGTTGTTTTGCATTGATCTTGAGTATTCCCCCCCCCCTTCTTCCTACGGATCCAGAGTAGAATCACTGCATTTAGTCGTTCACGGACAGTTGCATAGGGTGTATTCGCAAGTACTTGTCACATCATGTAAACATTAGACAAAAATAAGGGTTATGCACATTACTACACTCGACTCTCACACTCTGGATCTATGCAGCGACAACAGCATGCAACCCATACACCTCTCGTCTGACTATATAATACACATCTGACACAGGCCCCTCCAACTCCACTTTCCCCCGCGCAGTCTTCTTCACAGCAACGCTATCTTCCAGAGTCTCAGGTGCCGCACCTCTTCTTCCTTTAGCAGCAGCACCACATATTAGTACACCCTCACCAACCAACTCAGCCTGTACACCAACAGCTGCAAGTCGGGTTTTGAGAGCGGTGAGTTTGAGTTCACCTATGAGCGTTGATTGAGGAAGGGACAGTCGGGGCCGGGCACCGAGCATCTTTCCGCGCTTTTGCAAACTTGAGGAAGAAGAGTGAGATGAAGAAGACTTAAGGGAGGAAGAAGTGATGGGCTCGAGGATTGGGATCGTAGAGGTGGCGATAGATGCGATCCGGCCTGTTACGAGGCCTACTTCGTTGTCTTCAAACTAACGTTATAAGGAATAAGTAAAGTTCGTGTAAACCCAAACTAGGAAAAACAGTACGTACTCTAGACATCTTGAGCGAGGCCAATAGCTCATCGCTCAACGAGATAGAGAAGCTGTTGGTATGCTGACCGATTTGGACGCACTCTCCTTGGTCGGGAGCGTAGATATCTTTCGTCATGGCTCGAATATTTGCGCAACTCTCCAAAAGATGGTCAGTTGCTGCTGCTGGAGCGTGTACGACGATCTAAAAATCCCACCAAGTCAGATATTTGCATGTGGGTGATCAACAATGGGCAAAGTAGAAACACACCATCTTTCGCGGGTTGACTTGGGCAACGATGGTCTTGACTGCACGGCCGTCATTGAGACCCTCGAGGTCTACGAACAACAGTCGACATGCAAGTTGCACTTCAGCCACTGTTGTGACAAATTTTGAAGGGGGCTCTTGAGGTATTTTCTGGGACAGGCTCTGCGTCAGTCTTTCGTTTCAAAAATTGAGATTTTCCTACCTTCAACTCCTCTTCAGCTTTGGCCTTCTTCATCTCCTTCATCTCCTCACTCTCCCCATCTACCTCGAGCGCCTTCCCCTTCCTCAACCACATCTCCACATCCAACAACTCGCCATACTCATCCACTCGTCTCTTCTTCTCCACATACGGAAACATCCTAAACCTCTGTGCCTGGCCATCCGCACTTTTGAAGAACGACGTCGCTTTTGACACGTTGCCTTTCAAATAAATATCATACGATAACATCTGCTTCGCTACACCGTCATCTTCAAGCGCTGAACTCCATGCAGCTTTGCCGCTACCTCCAGTGCGTGTTTTATCGCGTCTCTTGGATGGAGCTTGAGCAGAGGATTCATCAACGTCCATGTTGTCGTTGCCGAGCGCACGTTCGACTTCATTTTCGTCATCGTCATCTGTATCGGAGTCGGACTCATCGTCTTCAGTGTCGGCTTCATCAGCTTCGAGGATACGTTGTCGACGCTCTTCAGCGGCTTTCTTGGCTGCTTCTTTTTCCTTTGCGGCTCGCTCCTTAGCAAGATACTCTTCGAGCTCTGAGCCTTGCAGTGGTTCTTTAGAATTCATCTATCAAAATTTTTAGCGTTCATGCATAGAATACAGGAACGGATAGGCGGACCTTGAGATGCAGAACCCCATCCATCATGACGTTGTTCCCAATCTTCCCGCGATCCCATTTGTATTCTTCTCTCTGCGAGTTATTCCACTGCTCAAACAACTGTCGTCCGAGTGTTCCCTCCTCGCCTCTACCAGTCAACAACACGACACTGTTCTCTTGCTGAGCGAAATCGGCAAATACCGCACGAGATGCGCCATGTGAGAGGGATGCAGGAATCGCGAGAATGAGTTTAGGGTCTCCGGAAGCATATCTTTGGGTGAGAGCTGTCGGGTTTGGGAATATTTCTACGAACCTAGTATGATTTGAGAATCGTGAGGTGATGTATCGTATAGAGTAAGTGAACAGATATATGACTCACGGGAACCTTAGGGCAAAAGCCCCCAATGCCTCTTCGTCGTTATCATCGTCCCTCTTCCTCTTCTGACCCTTCCCACCTTTGTTGCCCCCATCTTGACCTTCGGCTCCTACATCCTCCTTGCTGATCGTCCCTCCCAGCCACTCCATCATACTCCGTACAAAGGTCAACATCTCATGCGCCGTTTTGGAGAGCAAACAAATAGGGTATCGTAGTCGAGAGTACTTCCAGTGTTGATCGAGTAAGACGAGAAGTTCTAACACTCGGCTACTGGCGTCACATGGCATGAGGACGGAGTTCCTGCTGCTTAACGTTGCAGACACGCAATCTGGAGTGAATACATAATCTCTTAGTCACTGGTTCAAGAAAGGGGAACAACAAGGCGTACCGAGCAAAGCAGCATCCCTGTCCTTCCTCCTAGCAGTTGTCACATTCGCCCGCTCAGCGTCCGTAATTAATAAGTCCGGTCTCTGCAGAGTCTCGAAGACGGTTGCGTTGCTTCCCTGGCGCATCAGCACAGTTCCGTCTAGATGTCGTTCACGCATGTGGTTCATGTCAACGGCGTACAGGAGAGTACCAGCCGTGGGGGAACGAATCTTCCATATTGTGCCACCAAGTGTGTGACCAGCGTTGAAAGGGATGATAGTGAGACCTTGGCATTTGCCTAAGATGGAGAGGAGAGGAGCAAAGTTAGCTACTTCGTGACATGAATAGACTGGCCGAGTACCTTGCAAGTGACACGGCTGTGAGTAACGCAACACCGTAATAGAGTCAAACGCCTCATGGACTTCCTGTATAGTCGCCACATATTTCCTTTTCTCTTTCTTTCTCATACTCGTTGACGAGGACGTCGAAGGTTTGTTTTCTCCGTCCGAGTCCATCCTATGTTCATTAGGGCCGGCACCCTCCTCTCCTTCCGCTTTAGAGTCAGCCTGAGGCAATTCTTCCGGAAATTCCTCCTCAGCATGCGCAGTAGAGGAAGATGGATCGTCATTAAATACTTCTTGCTCACGGACACCTTCTACGTCTTCAGTGGCTGCCACACGTGCCATGGCCTGTACAGGAAGCGTAGTATAGGCAGGGGCCGTCAAGCCCCAGCGGGCGTAGGCGTAGGCGTATAGTCCAGAGTGTGCAAGATCTCCATGTGAGAGAAGGACAAGGTCAATTGAGGGAGCATTCCTACAACGACAAGGGGCATGTCAGTTAATTCAGTGCAGGAAGGACGTACAGCACTAAATACGAGGATAATAAGACAAGAGGCACACGACGCTTTCATACTGCTTGCAATGCGATGTAAGACATTGTGGTGCTTCCAAAGTAGTTGTAACGGAAACGGTAACAAGAAAGAAATACATACTCTCGTAAAACCTTGCAATATTCCTCCCATTCGTATGTCACATCCTTCCCTTCTGTCCAATCTTCCTCTTTGGTTTCGGGGCACCAATCTGGCGACCCACAGTCAAGTAGTATCTTTACATCGTCAACTTGAAGAAGATATGCGAGGGGAGTTGTCCGCGACGACCTTGCTGCGCCAGAGAGAGGAGTGAAGGTAATCATAGTTGCCCGAAGGTCTTCACGAGCTCAAGCTTTTCGTTTATCGCTTGCAAACTTAATATCTTCAAATAGAATATCTTCAAATAGCCATGCAGAAATAAGAGCTCCGGACAAGAGTTATATGGAGGAGAGGTAAAGCGAGTGGTATTGAGCCACCGTGGTGGGTGTATGGATTCAAAATGACATCCTAAAGCGCTCCCACAATATTAGACAAGGCGCCTATTATTCCCTGAGTATATCGAATTGAGATTCGAGATTCGAGAGTAGTCTACGCTCAAGAACAATTATAGGTACATCTGTGATTTGTATACTACGTCTATCCTACTTATGCAGCCTTGCCAGAATCCTCCTTGAGGCTGACAATCCTGTTCAATACCAGGTAATCTCCCTCTTTCCTTCCAGAGGCCACACCAGCCGGCTCCTCCAAAACCCCCAACTTGGAATCCTTGTCCACAGAAAAGTACGCTACTCGCAAGCCTTGGAACCTGATAACCTCCTTCCCGACGAGCTGCTCGCTGGTAGCCTTGGGAGTGTCGTCCGCAGGATCACTGTGGCCTACATTCTGCTCAGACGTCTTCAACGCCTCCTCCGTCCTCTTCCTTCCCTCCGCCCTCGCTTCGTCGTACGACCGCTTCGCCAACGCCCAGAACCCAGTCTCAACAAGCGCACCCTTCACTACTTCCAAACTATCGGGGTTGATATCTGCCTTGAAATCAGGCTGAGCAGCCGCAGGGTTCTCGCTCTTGAATAGTTGGTAAAAGATACGAGTCTCATCCACTTTCACAGGGCTACCTGAGGGAGCATGTTCAGCCACCCACTGAATGAATGCTTTAGGCTTCTTCTTTGACGCTTCGCCCTCATTTTCTAGTCTGGCGACGAGCTCAGTGACTTCGCCTGTGGAAGGGTCGGTCTTGTACGAAGTGCAAGTTATGGGGAAGGGTGCCTGGAAGAGACCGACGGTCTTTCCCGGTGCGAGACGGAAGTAGTCAGGAGAATCCTGCAAGCGGAAGTCATCCTTGTCAATGTAAAGGGTGCGTGTAAAGGGGATCTTAGAGGTGCCGAGCTCAGGGACCTTCGGGTGTAGCGGTTTTTCGATCTCAAGGAGGTAGTCCTCGGGAACGTTCTCGAGGGTAACTTTCAGAGGGCGAAGGACCATGAGAAGTCGAGGGGCTGTATTCTCAAGATACTGTCTGACAGTTTGCTCGAAACGTACAGCTTGAATGTTGGAAGCAGCGGTGGAGACACCTAAAGAGCTGACGAAGGAGAGGATGGCGCCTGGGGGTACACCACGCCTTCGGAGGGCAATGAGCGTGTACAAACGAGGGTCATCCCAGCCGTTGACATGGCCTTCCTTGACCAACTGCAGAATCTTGCGTTTTGACATGATGGTTCCCGTAAGGTTGAGACGGCCGTACTCGGACTGGCGAGGCTTGTATACTTCAAGTGCATCGCAAAGCCATTCATACGATTCACGTGAGGCAATAAATTCAGTCGTACATAGTGAGTGCCTGTATCACAGCTTAGTTTGGAAGCAGATGGCAGCTAACAATGACTTACGAAATATTCTCGAAGCTATCAACCAAACAATGCGTAAAGTCGTATGTCGGGTAGACCTTCCATTTGTCGTGAGTGCGGTGGTGTGGCGCGTTAAGCACACGATATGCGACAAGATCCCACATCATCGTGTTGCCAGATTCAAGGTCCTGTTTCATGCGCAAAATGGCTTCTCCAGGTTTGTAACCGCCGTTCTTCATTTTTTCAAACTCTTCTAGCGACTCAGAGACTGGTCGTATGCGGTGAGCGCAAGCCTTCCTGGGACCTCTTTCATCGCCTCCTCGATTTGCGTAGATCTCCTCACCTATTCAAATAATGAGCAAGTAACGGCCAACTGAAAAAATATCACATACCGGTACAATGGCATACATACGCCTTATCCCGTCGAATTAAATCAACAGCGAGCTCGTATAGCTGCTGGAAATAATCGCTCGAATACGTGATCTTCCACGGCTCGAAACCGAGCCATCGAACGATCTCCAAGATACTCTCGAAATATTGAGCCTCTTCAGCCTCCGGATTTGTGTCATCATATCGTAGATAACAGTGACCTCCATGATAGGCAGCATAACCGAAGTTCACAAAGATAGCTTTGGAGTGGCCGATGTGGAGATAACCATTGGGTTCGGGAGGGAATCGCGTATAGACCTTGCCACCAGTTGCAGCGAGGTGCTTTTCAATGAGATGCAGATGAAGCTGGGGGTTGCCGCCGGGTTTGTGTAGACGGCCAAGGAAGCCCTCGGTGAAGACAGATTTTGAGGAGGAGGCGGTTGTGTTAGTGGTTTCAGAGGTTTTTGGAGAGGACTCCTTCTTGGGTTCCTAAGTAGATATCAGGATGTTAGAGGGTTCGAACGCACTGATGCATACGATGGTGGTTGTACCTTGCTCTTGGGTTTCGCAGCCTCCTTGGCACCGAACTTCTCAGTGAACGCGGCCTCGACTGCGTTTTTGAGCTCCAGTGGGTTCGCCCATCGAAGATCAGTAGCCTTGAGAGCCCCGATAGTGGTGCCAAGGTTTGCCCAGCCTGACGCAGCACTTGAAGCAAGATAGTCCTTTACTTGAACTGCAAGTTCAGTCGGTGTGATACTGAATCCTGTTAAAGATGAGTTACTTGGACAATAGATGCAAGGTTCGGCACTGACCAACGCCAGTCTGCTTATCAAAGTCTGCCTGGTCTATTGGTGTAGGCTTGACTTCAAGATACTTCACAGCAGCTATTTGAGGGAATCAGAACGGTCTTCCGACTTGGCGAACGGAGACTTACCTGATACCTGATCTGTGCTCTTTAGCCGTCCATCCAAGATTGCATCCACGGCGTATTCACGTTCCAAATCCCCTAGTTTCGAGCTCTGAACGGCTACAGCGGCAAGTAGGACGCTTGTCTTTTCATCGAGGTTTTTGCCGACTAACGCTTTCTTCTCTATAATATCCTTGAGTGTAGCCGCGTTCTTTGGGCTCTTTGCTGCCTCTGCTGCCTTCGCTTGAGTGAGACCGATAGACTTGAATAGTTCGATAAGTTCTGTTGTTTCCGCAGAGGTTGCGGCCTTCGGGGCCATACTGTGCAAGTTGGTGGTGGTGGTCAAGTGAGTAGTTGTGTTGTAGAGACGTATTTACTATTGCCACTTTACTCTGACTCGCGGGCGCTGGGAGCATCGATATCTGCACTCGAACTCAAAATCCATATCTTGGGACAAACAAGGATCAACAACGCGTCCCCGGTCAGGCTTGCTCCAAGGATCACAGCACTGGCAGACTCTAACTTCAAAGGATATCTAATTTCGAAGAAATTATCGACGAGGAATACAAGTACACGCTGGCTAATAACGATCGGATAGAAAGTAAAGGAATTGCATAAGCGGACTGTGGTAAATACCACCGATATCTGCACTACTACGATAACTCACCGCAGATCTTCTTGAGCGACGACCACACGAACTGGAGCCTCCAGTTGCGAATCCGTTGGATTTTCCAGGTTCCGTCCGCAATAGACGGGGCCAGAGTTATGACTTCACCCGTCACTGTATGGGAGGCTGATAGACCTGATTCTGCGAGGTTGTATCGGGTCAACACGTAGAATCAAGTATAGAATGGCCGAATGCACTCACATAGTAGCAACAGCCATGATGCCCTGGTCCCTGCTGGGCCGGGCGGGAGTGTGTAACACGACCGGCTACAGCCACTGCGGGGCTCGCGCTCGCACATGAAACCCAAAGTGATAGTACAAGTGCAGCGGCAACAAACGGACTTGTAGGACACCACAGCTGTCTGCAATGAGTTGCCAGTGCTTTGTTGCATTATTGACCACGTCAGTACTCGGACTGCGCAAGACGGCGATGGTGGCTTTTTTCGTGGTCTTGACTCCTCGCCCACGTATGTTGTCTACGTACCGTATTTGCCAGCGTGTTTCCAACAAAGCTGCGGACATACGAACCAACCGAGCAGACACGAGAGTATAAAACGAGAGAGCTTCAAGCAGTGGTGAGGCAGTCACCACGCCCACATCAAAGCGCTTGCATCGGAGTCTTAAAGTTCGAACATCGCCTCGCCTCACGCTCCTCGAAACCAAAGTCTACCACCTCGACACCGCACTCGACGACCTCCTCTCCGTTTTATCTGTCCTTACTCCCCAAGACACCTTAGCCGCAATGGGTCTCTCCGTCTCTCGTCTCCTTTCTGGTCTCTTCGGCAAGAAGGAAATGCGTACGTTTCACCATCGATGACAGCACGTTTGAAACTTGGCCTGACTAACTACTTTGGCAACTCTTAGGTATTCTCATGGTTAGTGAAATGTGCCAGGTTATACTCTAAGAAAGCTCTCTGAACTCGAATCATCCCAGGTTGGTCTTGATGCCGCTGGTAAGACCACCATTCTCTACAAGCTCAAGCTTGGTGAGATCGTTACCACCATCCCCACCATCGGTGAGTCCGCATTCCGTTTCACGCGTTCTCTCGTGTATATTGACCTTTTGTGAACTATCCAAAGGCTTCAACGTTGAGACTGTTGAGTACAAGAACATCTCGTTCACCGTTTGGGATGTCGGAGGCCAGGACAAGATTCGTCCTCTCTGGAGACATTGTGAGTGACTGGCGCGCGCCCCCGGACCAACAATGCCCTAAAACGCATCGCATAGATTTCCAAAACACCCAGGGTATCATTTTCGTCGTCGATTCCAACGATAGGGAACGTGTTTCCGAGGCACGTGAGGAGTTGCAACGCATGCTGAACGAGGACGAACTTCGGGACGCCCTTCTCCTCGTCTTCGCCAACAAGCAAGATTTGCCCAATGCCATGAACGCAGCCGAGATCACTGATAAACTCGGCCTTCACGGCTTGAGACAGAGGACGTGGTTCATTCAGGTTTGTTTTCATAGTGACTAGTGATGTGGCGCCTCTGACAGCTTATCGTGTGCCACAGGCTGCGTGCGCAACCTCTGGAGATGGTCTCTACGAAGGCCTTGAATGGTTGAGCGCCAACATCAAGCGACGTGTCTAATCTGCTCGTCCGTGATCATCTTCCCCGCCTTCATGAACGTCACGATCATCACGATTGTAAAGACGTCTCCTATTCCCCCTGTTGTTGTTTTTTTTTTGACTCGCTACAGCTAAATTTCATATTCGTATGTTCCATGGTTTTTCGTTTCGAACCTGGTCGTTTGTGTCCGGAAGCTCCTCCGCCCGTCTCTCAGGTATTTCTCACAGAAATTACACGTAGCCCAGGAGGTCCTGCCTATTCTGCTCCTTTCTTCGTCCCTAACCTACGTACATGACATGTGCAAGGCCAACCATATATAATACATTCCAGTGTTGGGTCTAGTCAATAAGTACAATAGTGTCCGTTGGAGAATACAGAACATCTTCGATCCAGTTGGGCTATCGGCTCTCGCCCGGGTATATCTTGCCAGCCGCTTCTGCTTCCTTTCGTCGTCTCTCGCCCTTCTCTCTTGATGGTGGGTCACGGCACTGAGAACCGTATCGAGCGAGCTTCTCGAGAAGAGCTTGAAGCTTTTTGGGCTTCACGATGACGTAGGTACTTTGTCGAACAGCTGGCATGAGGTACTGTTGCACCTCGTTGTTCAGTACAATGGCGGTCATCTATGTTATCTCGTCGTCAGTGGATGGTTGATATGCGGTTCGAAGGGTGTGATACTTACCGATCGGAGCTCTTTGAAAGCCTCCATTAGCTGGGGACGTCCATTCCTTTCGAATTCCTCTTCCAGAAAGTCCACATCGGTGAGGATATTAATCAGGAAATTCTCGTTCAACATGGGAACGTCGCGACCCGTCATAAAGTCCTAAAAGGCGCATTAGCATTGCTCGCAAGGATCTCTGTAAGTTCCGTAGATGTACCATTAAACAATCTGCCAAATAGTCCACAGCCCCGCGATACGCCTCGTCTTTGTACTCTTCCTTGATGACGAGCGTGTCGACGACGGTGGTGAGCCAGTTGACCAACTCGTAGAGATACATGCTTGGTCCATCTTCCTTCGTGTCTGGAGTCCAGTCGTATTCTGACAAACCGAAGAAATCCTCAAGTTTCTTGTTGATGGACTTGTTCACGCTGGCTAGCGCGCGGCCCAGTGTGACTTCAAAGGAGCGCGTGGCGTTCACTCTAATAGCCCCGCCACGTTGAGAAGTACTGTAGACGTGTTAGGGTGAAATGTATATCGTGTACGAAGTATTACGCACCGGATATTCGTCAGAGACCGTTCTAGCTCTGTGCACGCGACTTCAAAGTGTTCAATGTTTGTGACAATCTGCGCAACCTGAGATAAATTGGAAGTCGATCCCGCACGTCTCGAAAGACTCTCGCTGATGTATTTTGACAACAAGTCTTCCAAAGACTGCGATAGCGTCAGAAGACTGTTTAAGCGATAGTACAGAAAGTAATTACCTTGCTCAACAGGTCGTCAATGTTGCGATGGTGTTGTGAGACACCTTCCAAGAACTGGTAAAAGTTCTGCACATAACTGCGTATCTAAAGAAATGTTTAATGTCATAGAATGACCCAGAGAGAATGTGATTACTCGCATCTTGACAGCACAAATAGAACCCTTGAGACCATGGTAAGTTAAGAGGAAGGGGGCTCCTATCGAACAATGATATAAGATCGAGCTTAAGTGCAACTATGAATACGTACTGAATCAGTGCATCACGTTCTTGTGACCGTAACCACACGGCATCGATGACGCTACTACGCTCACTGGACTTCTCGACATACATAGGGACCAACTCGTCTTGCGAAATAATCTATCCAATGTATGAGGATGAAGACATGGAATATATGCTCTTGAATACTTACGTTTTCGAAACGCTTGCCAAATTGTTTCTCCAGCAAGGTCACATATTGTTCAAAGAGTGCCATGAGGAAGGCATGTAGGCTGGTGGTGGAGTAGGAATACGCCTGAGGTCACAGTGAGTCAGAGAATTTTTGCGAAGGGATCAATGTGAAATACTTACCTCGAGTGTCATGACAAAGCCCATCAGACTTTCCTTGACTCGTAGGAACGAGTCTGCATCCTTTTCCTTCTTGAGTGCGTTCTCCACGACCGAGGTTAGACGAGTCAACAGAGCATCCCACAGCTCTTCCACCTCTCTTTCGGATCGGAAGCTACCTGTCGTATTAAGGACATGAGTTTCAATGATGAAAAAGCCAACGATCTCTTGTGTCACAGAGAACAGATTTGAAAGCGACAGTGTATCAGGGATGATGAGGTCGGATTGGGCCTGCTCAAGTCAGCACACATCCGCACACACATTACCAGACAGACTAGCTTTACCTTTCTGTCAGCTTGATATGACTTTCGTATCTCGTCCAAAGCGTCGAGCGCTCCATATATATGTATGCATTGATATAGAGGGGTGAAGTCAACTTGGAGCCTCTCATTGTCCAGCACGTTGTCTGGGACGTTATGGTCAGAAGAGAGGAGGGATATGTCAATACAACAGCCAGCTTACGTTCGATCTTCTCGTATGTCACAACCTCAACAGCGCTTCCCACCCGAGCGGACTTGAGCATAGAGTCTTTCTCTCTTCTACTACGCCATTTCCTGGTACGCGTTTCCATAGCTTCCAAAGCGAGTTCGCCAACTTCCGCGCTGACATTGCGAATATCCAGTAACCATTGCTTCATGGATGCGGTGACAGCATCTTTGATCTGCTGGCGCATAGACGGAAGAGAGGATAGCAAATGCTGAAACAAAGGTGTCTGGGACAGTGAAGTGGGAGGCATGTTTCCGATATCTTCGAGGGACTGAAAATGCATACACTCCATTAGACATTTGGTGATGTATAACCGTGTACACAAACAGACCCTCAGCGCGCTCCAATATTTCCCTTCCTTGATCATGTCCCCAACTCTGTTCACGACGTCCAGGACCCGGAGGCATGACTGCAAAGTATCAATGCCTTCATCCAAGTTTGCCGCGGTCTTCTTTGATTGGAGCAACGCTCGTTTCTTGTCTACTAATCCCCGACCCACTTGCGCAACACTCTGGTCCAATGAGTTGATTCTCTCCTTGAGGTTTGTGGTATACGACTTGATAGAGAACAACGTCGAGACTGAGCCGATGAATTCTTGATAGTTGTCACCACATATCGTCTCGATTTCTGCATCCTTTGACTCTATTAGAGATTTGACTGTTCGAAGGTAAGCATCTTGTTGCCTATTCGCGTGGATTTGCTTGATAATAGGCCCTAATTGTTCTAAGTTCTCAGAGGTGGAAGAAGGGTCGAGTAGATGTATCTGTTGTAGTTGCTGTTCTATGCTCTCCTGGGTGAATTGAGGACGTCTTCGCGGGCCCATCCTTAACAACCCCCGTTTGAAAGAGTACTGGAAGGTTTCAGGAGTGTGTTCAGCGAGTCCAGCTCTCTGAGGCTGAACAGTGAATCATGGGATGACGGTCCAGGTCATGACGGAGCGCTGAAGCTGTGCTGACGCGCGTCGGGTTGTTTGGCAATAGCTTCAGAAATAAACAAGTGAATAAGGAAAGAGCGCGATATCGATAATCTAGATCTCTACTCCCATCAGACGAGTCGTAAAATGATAAGAACTTGGACGTAAATTATCGGCCCGTTTCTGCCAGGCCCGGCTCTTGCAAAACACCGAAGTTTAACCGCCGCCCATCCCGCAGTATAAAAAGTTACTCCTGCCCTCTTTCTTTTCTTTTCTTTTCTTTTCTTCACTTCAACCCTCAGTTTCAAGAGGTTTTAAGCTTCAAGATGCCTCATCAGTTGCACTTCGATACTATGTATGTGTGCTCTCCGATCCGACATAACATTGCTAAACTGCTTTATAGCCTGTTTGACATGGACGGCACACTTGTCGACTCCACCTCCGGCGTTGTTGATGCATGGAAACTCTTTGCAGAAACATATCCGGGAATCGATGTGCACGAAATCCTCAGTTGTAAGATATGCACTTGCTTGCTGGACAAGTTGGATTTGAGATCTCTGACTTCTCCCAGCATCGCACGGAGTGCGTACAGTGGAGAACCTCCGGATACACTGTGGGGTTGAAGATCCAGAGGAATTAGAGGTAAGCACATAGAACAGTTTGGCGCGATGTGCATTGATTCTCAAGGTATTTTAGAGAGAAGCAGTTCGCTTTGAAGCAGCTATCGTTGCTTCAGCCAAGAAGCATGGTGGACAAGGTATCATCGCCTTACCTGGTGTGCATGCCATCATGGAAGCGGTAGGACGCACATTTCCACACATTGGGCTTCCGGTAGTAACCCTCTTTCTCAGCTCAAACCAGGGATGAAAGGTCCGAACCCAGCATGGGCTCTCTGCACTTCAGCCACCAGGTCCTATGCATCGGCCGCGCTGAAAGCTGCTGGCATCGAGCCTCCAGAGATATTTGTAGCCTCGGAAGATGTTGAGAAGGGCAAACCTGCGTAAGCCTTGTCGACCAAGTACAGTCGGTTGTCACTAACGTAGCGAGCTTCAGACCAGATCCTTATCTCCTCGGTGCAAAGCGATGCGGTGTAGATCCGAGCCGCTGCCTTGTTGTGGAAGACGCTCCCGCTGGTATCATTAGTGGACGCACCGCGGGATGCAAAACTCTTGGAGTTTTGACTTCGCACACTCGCGAGCAAGTTGAGGCCGCGCAGGCAGATTTTGTCGTAAAGAATCTTACTAGGTACGTACAACAGTTGGTTTCTCCTACGTCTCACTGACGCACTTCTTACTTGCAGCGTTTCGATGAAACTCGCTGAAAATGGAGGCGTTGACGTTACCATTAATTAGAAGTCAAAGACGGTTATAGGGAATTGGATACTTGGGATATATGCTGTAGACCATACATTATCTAGAGGGGCTTCCGATATAGATCTATAGGTCGTTTAAAACCTGCAATAGAATAGGATGAACTCACAGTACAACACTCTAGAGGAAATACTCACCTCCTTCGCCTGGACGCCCTAGATGCTCAGGAGAGCTGAATCCCATTTTCGTGAGAATGCGTTCGAAGTTCTCCGGCCTTAGCTGCAGCCGATTTCCGATTTCTTTTAGTAGCTATGCAAAGTGATTCAATCAGAAATAAGGATACCCATGTGGTTATGAATACTTACGGGATCCATCCGCTTCGCCTTGTGATATCCATCCCACTCCTGTGGTTCGAATACGAACGCGCCTCCACGGTTCAACACAGCATAGACACGGCGGAAGAATCGCATAAGGCCTTCATCTCCACCGTTAAGATGTATCCATTTAGATACCGAGAATCTAAAATCATCACTCAGTCATGATATTGGAGTCATTTTGGGATAAATATGCCTACGCCACGACAACGTCGTACCCTTCGATATCTTCTGGTATGTCCGAGGTCACCCAATCTGCCGTATGGAAAACGACATTGTGGGGGAACGCAGTGTCTGCGGCACCCTTGGGCGGGATAGGTAAGGGCCCAAACATATGTTCACAAGAACTAGGGAAATATTCAGGGTCTAGCCCACTTTCTTCGAGTTCACCATCAGTATTCTCCAAGTCTGTGTTTCGTTCTACTTTTCTCTTCTTCCGCGAAGGCTCGTCATGTGACGCGGTGTCCTTGTCGTCCGTGCTGGTCCTTGAAGGCTTTTGTGTACTCCAGACCGTACGCCTTCTTTTCCAAGCATCACGTATCAGCGTGTCGTCGATGTCAACACCCACAACTTTGCGTGCCCCTTTTGACTGTGCTAGTTTTAGGTCAACCAAGGCCACGTCACAAAAATTTCGGATGCAGACCTATCTGACAGGTAATCCAACCTTCATTGCATCCAATATCGAGCACAGATGCGTCACGAAATAAGGAAGGGGGTAATAGCTCGAGGCGGAAATCTTCAGTAGTAGGACGCTTGGAGTAGTAACTAGAGTTTGTGGTCATCGATACTCTAATGGGTCATAAGCTATGCATATAGAGAACAAAGACTTGCCTATGATAGTTTCCATATATTGGCTGCGATGTAGTTTGAAGTTTGGGCATTGCTACAGTGTTGGTGATGATAGCTATGGTCGACTGACAAGTTGAAATGCGGCATTGGAGTTGACCCTGGCATGCACTCCGACCCAATTTGAATGACATCACGCGTCTCAAACTATCTGACGCTTACTGTACAGGATCATTTGCAATGCTCAAGACGACTTTCCGCGAATAGCACAAGTGATATATATATTAATCTTGGGGGACTAACGCTACAGTAAGCCAAGCAGAGGATATAACTATCACAATAGAGGTGCTAGAATGTTAACGTTGTAGATGCAAAAGAAAAACCGAAATGGGACAAAATACTATGTTTGAACCTAATACTCGTCATCTACTTCCTCTTCGACAGAATCGACACCGACTTCCTCGTAATCTTTCTCCAGAGCGGCAAGATCTTCACGAGCTTCAGAAAACTCTCCCTTTTTGATCATGAGTATTATATATCGCGTGTAGTTCTGTACCCAAAACACTGACCTCTTCCATGCCCTCACCAACGTACCAATGAACGAATGCACGTTTGGAGTACATGAGATCAAACTTTGCATCTATAGCAACTCGTCAGAATTGGTATCAACTTACGAGGCGAAGAAGCTTACCAAGACGACTCCAAGCAGAGGCGATAGCTGTCGTGCTATTGGGGCGAGTAATTCAATGATAGGGTCGAAACTAGAACCGGAAAAGCACGTACTTCGACAGCATACATAAGCTTCGGCTGGTCTTCGCTAGGTCTCCACCAGGAACAGTAGCAGCAGGCTCGTTGCAGATACCAAGCTAAAATATTGCTCAGGCATCATACCGACGAACTCAACGTCTCAGGGCATACCTTGAACCCTGTCGGGCACCAGTCTACAAACTGGATAGTCCGTTTGGTCTTGATGTTAGCGATCGCGCTTTGTACTTCCTTTGGAGCGACATCTCCACGATACAGAAGGCAGCACGCCATGTATTTGCCCTCACGAGGATCGCACTTCACCATTTGCGTTCCAAGCTCGAAACAAGAAGACGTCATCTCAGCAACACTGTTCTGTTCGTGTTGCACCTTCTCTGCCGAAATAAGAGGAGAAAACGTGGCAAGGGGGAAGTGAATACGAGGGAAGGGGACAAGGTTGGTTTGGAACTCGTTCAAATCGACATTTAAAGAACCGTCGAAACGCAGGGATGCAGTAACAGAGGAGACAACCTGGGCAATAAGTCGGTTCAAGTTGAGGAAGCTGGGTTGTTGAACACCGAGCCTTTGTTTGCAGATGTCAAAGATGGCCTCATTGTCGACCTACATAGCTACTGTCAGCAACACTTGAGCTATAACAAAAATAACCACGCACCATAAAGGAGCAGTCTGAGTGTTCTAATGTCGTGTGCGTGGTAAGTACGGAGTTGTATGGCTCGACAACGGAGCTGGAGAGTTGAGGGGCAGGGTATACGCAGAACTCCAGCTTCGACTTCTTGCCATAGTCCGCAGAAAGACGTTCAAGTACCAAAGCTCCAAAGCCAGAGCCGGTACCACCACCGAAAGAGTGAAAGACGAAGAATCCCTGCAAACCACTGCAGTTGTCCGCGAGTCTTCGTATTTTGTCCATTACGGGGTCGATCAACTCCTTGCCAACGGTGTAGTGCCCTCGAGCATCTACCGACCCATCTTGGTCAAGGAATGTGTCACAAGGTGAGTATGGCAGCACTCACAGTTATTGGCAGCATCCTCTTTACCACTGATCATAGTCTCTGGATGGAAAAGCGAGCGATAGGGACCTCTTTTCACCTCTTCGATGGCTCCCGGCTCCAAGTCGATGTACAGGGAGCGAGGAACGTGTTTCCCGGATCCAGTTTCAGAAAAAAAGGTTGAAAATCCACTATCGTTCTTAGACTGTGCCCCTTCGACTAGTCGTCCATCAGGCTATGAAGTAACGTCAGGTCACACTCCCAACATTATGACCGAGCGACCACGTACACTTAAGCCATGCTCAAGCGTGTACAATTCCCCTAGAGTAATTTCAATGAAGACACTAGATGAGGTCGAATTGTCAGGACTTACAACAAGCGTTACCGATTTGCACGCCAGCTTGACCAATGTGGAGGGAGATGACTTCACGCATTATAGGAGTGTTCAAGTATTGTGGATAGCGTAAGAGTTGGTGGAATAAGAATGAGCAATAAAGAATCCTTAGAGCAAGTAGTCAAAGCTTTATTCGAGAGCACCGTGCAAAGTACGAGGACGCGATGTGGAGAGTAAAAGAAAAGACACCACTGAGTGTAAGGGAAGGGGAATAGCGACGCGGAAAACCTTTACTAAGTAGTCGAGCACGGTCCAAGCGCGCATCCCCATCCCCATCTACACCAGGCACCCACGTGCCGCAAGCAAGTCAATAGCTCGACCGACCCAATGACAAACAACCATCGGCAGCGAGCTAGCTCAAGGTCGAGTCGAGTCAGTGTCTGTCATATCGCACACCACACACATTCGGATTTATAGGCGCAATGCTGACGATCAAGGTGCTACTATGACGAATGGTATGATTCAATGAATATGCCCGTAAGAACAAGCTAGGATATCGACAATGCGTAAGAGTTTCGTGACATAACAACTGAAAGGATTAAAGGGTCGATGAACCCGCTTGACCATGCAAATGAAGTATTCCGGATTCGTGAAGAAAAAATAAACAGCCTAGTACTCCCCAGACTCCTCGGCGTCGGCAGAGTCAATGCCGACCTCCTCGTAGTCCTTCTCAAGAGCAGCAAGATCCTCACGAGCCTCCGAGAATTCGCCTTCCTCCATACCCTCACCGACGTACCAATGAACGAAGGCACGTTTCGAGTAGAGGAGGTCGAACTTGTGGTCGAGACGACTCCATGCAGTCGAGATGGCAGTAGTGTTGGAAAGCATGCACAGGCTGCGAGAAACCTTGGCCAAGTCGCCGGTAGGGATATGCGCAGGAGGCTCGTTGCAGATACCGAGCTTGAAGCCAGTAGGACACCAGTCGACGAATTGGATGGTACGCTTGGTCTTAATGATGGCGACGGCGGCATTGACATCCTTGGGGACAACATCACCACGGTACAGGAGAGCGCAAGCCACTACGTAGTTTATCAATACAACGTTGCAGCTCATATTTAAATCTCAACTCACTATATTTGCCTTCCCTTGGGTCGCACTTAACCATCTGGTTGCCAGTCTCGAAGCAGGAGAAGGTCATGTCAGCCACTGAGTTCTGCTCATGGTTAGCCTTCTCTGCAGAGATGATAGGAGCAAAGGTGGCGAGGGGGAAGTGAATACGCGGGAAACTATGAAACAAATGAGAACCAAACAAACTTCAACATTTCAAGGGACTTACGGAACCAAGTTGGTCTGGAACTCGTTGAGATCGACGTTCAACGAGCCGTCGAAACGGAGGGAAGCGGTAATCGAAGAGACAACCTGGGCAATCAGCCTGTTAAGGTTGGTGAAACCGGGAGAGGTGATATTGAGCCTCTTCTTGCAGATATCATAAATGGCTTCATTGTCCACCTATATTTTTTCGTCAGTTACCTATATACGTTGAATACATGAAGCTCTTACCATGAACGAGCAGTCGGAGTGCTCAAGGGTAGTATGTGTCGTCAAGACGGAGTTGTAAGGCTCGACAACGGAGTTGGCACCCTGAGGGGCAGGATATACGCTGAACTCAAGCTTCGACTTCTTGCCATAGTCAGTAGAAAGACGCTCGAGGACGAGAGCACCGAAGCCAGAACCGGTTCCACCACCGAAGGAGTGGAAGACAAAGAAGCCTTGGAGACCATTGCAGTTATCCGCGAGGCGGCGAACCTTATCCATCACGGAGTCAATCATCTCCTTTCCAACGGTGTAGTGGCCACGGGCGTCTAGAGACAGGTGGATCAAAGAAGTGCCTCAATGCGTATATCGCGTGGGACTTACAGTTGCTCGCGGCGTCCTCCTTGCCGGTGACGAGGGTCTCGGGGTGGAAAAGACTCCTGTAGGTGCCAGACCGTACCTCGTCGATGACATTGGGCTCGAGATCGACATAGAGTGAACGGGGCACGTGCTTGCCAGAGGATGTCTCGGAGAAGAAAGTGCTGAAGCCATCGTCGTGTGCGGAGGGAGAGTTCTCAACAAGACGACCATCGGGCTATAAAATACTTTTTAGAGAGAATTGTCGCAACAGACGCGTCGCTACTTACGCTGAGACCGTGCTCGACGGTGTAGAGCTCCCCTGCAATCGTACGACAATCAGGACTTTTCTAGCCACGAAAGACAGTGTACCACCAAACGAGGGCATAGCAGAAACGCGTCAAGACGCGTTTTGGCTAGGATCTGCGCCTCGCCGGAGACGTAAAGGAATATGAAGACTTACAACAAGCGTTACCGATCTGGACACCAGCCTGACCGACGTGGACCGAGATAACTTCACGCATTTTTTTCGTCTAGCGAAACCGAGCTATGAGAGGGGTCGTTAGAAACAGTGAAAACGTCGAACAACGCGTCCTACGTGGCGAACTCACAGTTGGGACTGGATGTTGAGGATAGAAAAGGTCGTCAAAGACACGCAACACGCTGGAGGGCCAAGGGTTAAGAAAGGCAAACACGTTCCCGCTTACCAAATAATTTCTCACGGTCATTCATGCGGATCGTTGAACCGCATGTCCGAGACGAACCGATCCGCAGGTCTTGCGAGCCTCCGACTCAACCGCGTACTTCTGGCCACAGTACACCGACGCCGCGTACGAGGTATAACCAAGGATATATTCTATTTTAGATAGAGACACGTAATATAGAATCCAACCTGTGCATGCAAAGATCTATCAAAATATCCGAACATAAATATTCCATGACAACAGAGCCCAAGCGCCTCAGCCCGAAGTCTGGCTAACAGTGTGTACCCCGTCAACGATATGCTTCTTACCATGAGCAGCTTTCGCCGTGCTCTTGCGCACAAAGTAGCTATTGACGCTATATCAGTTTCCCGTAATTATATGACAAGGGAATATCTAAAACATACTTGAGGATTCCTTGCCACATTCGTAGCCCATGGATAGGTACAATATTCGCAGGCCTCTGTTCCTCGGAGGCGGATTGGGATGGCGCCTTAACAAGATTATCCTCCGTATCGAAAGCTGCTTTAAATATATCCATTGCCCCTCGCTTGGGCACGGTCTTGTGCGTGACAGGCGCGGTGTAGTAAATTGCTTTTTTGACCATAGCAATTGACTCGCGCTGAAGGGAGATAATAAGTTAAAAGGGACCAAAGTAAGCCAGGGGTGTCTCACGTTATCGCGTCTGCCCACAATAGCACTTGGAGGCGGTTGTTCGTCCTCAATATCTAAAGGACCTGTATGGAGGGATCAGTCAGAGTATCTTGAGTTTGAGAGAGCATATACCCCATCGCCTCCCTACAAGAACCTCCCCTTGCATCCCAAATGAAATGGTTGACGTTCTCCTAAGAGGATGTGGTTTCGTCGTGTCCCCCAATAGCTCCAATCCGTTCTTCCTCGCCCGGCCCACCAATGTCTCGTACTTTCGCTCATAATGCTTTCGCTTATCAACGACTCGACACGCTTGCCGTTTAAACTTCTCATCCCAAAGCTCTTGACCGGTGAGCCACCGCATTACGGGGTCTTCCTTGATTACGCCAACCTCCTGAGGAGGAATCCTGAGAGCCTTAATCTCTCCTGTAGGTTCCATTGGCCTGACTTTGCCATAGATATCGACACGTTCGCGAATCATAAAGACACCCAGGATATCTGTCTGGCCAGACTGTATGTGTGTCGATTAGTTAGTGACTATATAGGTGGGAAAAAAACCTGTCATCGCCACATTACCTTCGAGTTATATTCACTGGCGGACTTCTCATCTGACCTATCTCCATCACCGGCCTTAGCTGTCCCACTATTATCCGATACTTTTGCTTCCTCGGGAGCCTTGCTAGCAGGTTCAGACATCTTCACATTACTCTCGGCCTCAGCATCAGCATGCTTCTCCTCCTCCTTCGCGGCCTCTTCGTTTTCCCTATTCAATGCGACATCCGACTGATGGCTAGTCGACGATAATGGCGAGAGTGGGAGTTTCCCCTCTCCTTTTCCCCCCTCCTCCTTGTGCTTGTCGCTGGAAACCTTGAAGATCGTCAAAAGTGGTTTCTCTTTGGCCGATTTTCTCCTAGAGCTATGCTTTTCTGAGTAATTGGGCAGAGTGGGATCATCGATCTCTGCGTGAGGGGAGTGAGGCTCAGGAAATGGATTGCGCACGAGATGTTCAGCAGAATGAGAGGTGACATGTTTGACAAACTCGGCGATGGAGCGATACGCATACTTCGCCTATAACAAGGTAAGTCAAGAGTACTAGGAATATCGTGTCGGAAATGCACTTACTGCCTCGGTGAACGTGAATACAGTCAAGACATGACACATCCCATCGAAGACCTGTAAATGGACCTACGTGCTAACATCAGCTTCTACTTCGTAGTCATGCCATCTCATACCGACCTTCGTCGGCGTCGTGAACTTCTCAGCATTCTCTTTCTGCCTGTGAGCCTCCCGCATTACCCCTAGTCTCGTAGGATATTCACTTGGATTTGCAGCCTTATGTGCAACATATATGGTCTCGTCACGGAGTACCTCACCATCTCCTGCAATAATGTAGAGAGGGCATAAATTGCCCAACGAACTTTGTAGAACGGGTGACACCAGCGGATGTGTAAGTTGCCTATGAAAGAATTGTGTAATGAGCACCATGCGCTACAGAACTAAGATTGCCTTACTCGTTCGTGGCATATAGTTGGATTTGACCTGTCAACTCTAGAGGTTGGGCATCCGGATCTTTCATGAGCACCTTCGGCGGTTTTGGCTCCCACAACTTGGTAGACAGAACATCTTCAATTCCTGTATGTGTGTCTCTAGTTGAAGATCCTGCCTCTCCACAACTACTGGGTAGTGGCTTGCCGATATCCGGACCATCCTGGTATTCTAAAGAATGTCGTAGCATCCCTTTCTGATCCCGGACGTTTTCCTCTCGCAAATCTGCGGTATTTACAATGTTAGCTTCATCCTTTGGCCTCCCTTGCTCTACCGCCTGCTCTAATCTCTGATTCACTTGCTCTTTCAGTCTACTCGAGCTAGGATTCAGGGTATCAGCGTGGCCAGGCTCTGGGGGAGGGTTCGTCTGAGTAGGTATCGCGCGTGAGCGCTGACCCTTCGGTGCAGGTTCTGGAGGCCATATCGGGGAAGGCTTGTGTATGAAACCATGAGGTGGTATGATGTCCTAGATGACTTGTCTAAGATCAGTAAATCCGTTGAAACGAGTAAGAGATACTTACAGTGGGTGTGTTCTTCATGACACTTGGGAAACTATGGGTCATGTCCACCCATGGGCTGATGAGCACAGCACCAGCAGGAAGTTCAATGCCTAAATCTCGAATGACTGTGAGTGCTGTTAAACAGAGGCCGGCACCAGCAGAGTCGCCGGCGAAGACAATTTTGGAGGGGGGTACCGGGGAGTGAAGTGCGCCATCGGGAGGATTTATGAGGTACATGTCTGTTACGCAGGTTACGGCACATGGATAAACGGACTATAGCAGATACTTACAAGCTGCGAGAACATCCTGTAGAGGACAAGGCCAAGGGTACTGAGGAGCTTTCCTAGGGTTGCAGAGACAACAATGTCAGCAGTTTTATCATCGCATATAGTTGGGAGTACTAGCCTATAGTTGACAGCGAATGCTCTGCCCTCGATCTTTCTTGCTGCATTGTTGTCAGCCGTATTACATCAATCGAATTGCCAGCGAAAAATGGGCTAACCAAACCGTATTATTTGATAGCGATGAGTGTCTGCGAAATAGTTTTCAATAGTAGCGGTCGCTCAAATCTGTTATGTGTGTACGTACTGATAGAACCCCAGAAGTAAGCTCCTATATTAATATATATTTGTAAGTATTAAACACAAATCACAGACAACAATACATACCTCCGTGGACGTAAAGCTAAAGAGGTTCTCATTAGCAAAAGCCAAATTACATCCGCAAAGGCGCGTGCCTATATGCGTCACACTCACCATCACGGTCTCCAAATGGTCCATCTTCAAGATATTCGCATCCGTAGTACTCAACTTCTTATCAACCATCATATTCTCCTTCAGATACGCCTTCTCCGTCACCCACTCAGCATCAATCCCGTCCATCCCTCTAACCTGCCACCACTTCTCACCGCCGACAACGTGCTTGAGGTCCTTCGGGCCGAACCACTCTATGAGTAGATCTGCCGCCTTGTTACACGAGAATAATGGGATTTGCACAGGCGAGACTGCGGCCCAGTATGGAGCTGGAACATGGGTATTCGTGCTGTGTACAGTGCAGTGAAACACGGGATAATTGTGCGTAAGTCCAGTACATGGGGCGAGAGTGTGCTTGACTCACAAAGCCTGTAGCGACTCTACGGTGTTATTAGTCCCGAGCTTGATGAACGCCTTGACGATGTGGAAAGCTCTGTAACGAATATGATCATCGTGGTTCGCGCTGATTTGGCAATTTGTATGGATTGGAAACGCACTCGTCAAAGAAAACGTCATCTGTGGCCTCGGCTTCTCGGTCTCCCTGAGTGTATTTTCGGCCTTTTGTCTTAAAATGCTTGTAAAATGTCTTGACAACGACTAATAGTCACGTAGGAATATTGATATCTGAGCTGAGTGCTTGGGAATGCAATGAATAACTCACCAGGTGTGATATGAACAGCAGCAGAGGTAGTGCTGACAGTCATACTAGTAGTGGGGTATAATGATGGAGGTATAGAGTATAGCTTGTCACTGTGTCCGAGAAAGAAAGACTAGGATTCCGGCGAGATAAAAGGATGAAAGAGAGTGGAGGAGAAAGAGCTCGCGAGAAAATGAGGCCAGCCTCCGTTGGATGGTGGTTGTTGGCGAATTATGAACGTCATGGCTGTCACCCCCACTGCCAATGAAAGTGATCCGAGATTGGCTCAGTAGATAGACGCTCCTTCCATGATCTTCTCGGCCGATGCAGCCTGTAGGTTCGACCAGTGCAATGCAGTGATAGGCACCAAGAGTATCCATGCAGTGAGTTAAATGAGTAAAATAACCGCATAAGCAAAGCATTCAAGAATTACAACAGAGGTGCGGGCGAGTAAGTAGCTACTAGTAATACACGGCGAGTGGAGGGGGGAACATTACACGACTGACTACAATTCGAGACACAGCAAACTAAGAAAACTCTATGCACCTGGCAAATCACCGAACCATAATCTCATCAAAACCTCTACCACTCAATCAATGCGAGCAGATCCGCAGCCGCTGTTGCTTCATACGTGCCTTGAAATCTTTTGTCGCCACTTCTTGTAGATACCCTCATTCGGGGTGGGCGCGTACTGGCACAGCTCAAACAGAACAAGCTGCTCCTGTAATAAGGTAAGACGCGCATGAGCAGCCAATCTCAAGTAGCCAATCTAGCGCTGACCTGGAAACCGGGGAGGATCCAGACTTGCTCGCGAGCTGGGGTAAACATCGATCGTCAGGAACATGCGCTTCCATGCAACGCGATAGAATAACGCACCTCTTCTGACAATTTCTATAGCTTGGGTTGCGCTTATTCGCTGGGACCACATCACTGAGATTGAAATCTGCGTGTCAGCGAGTTCTGCAGAAAATCCGTGGGTCTCAACACTCACGGTACGCAGCTACGACCGCAGCACTGCGGGACAATCCCTGCACGCAGTGGACAAGACAGACTCCGTTCGAAGACAACGCCTCGTGAATAAACCTGACTGCATTGGGCAGGTGAATCAAGAGGTCGGCATAGTCCACGTCCTCGACAGGAATTCGGAGCTGGCGGATTCCAGAAGCGGGGTTATCTGCTGGGATAGGTTCGCTTCCGACAGACACTATATGTGTGATCCGGCGCTCAGAGAGGATTCGAGGGGATTTCGCAGCCTCGATCCTATTTCGCAGATAACGGACATAAACGGTAAAATGGGGATGAATGGTAGCACGTCAGTGATCGAAAGCCCAAGTACAGTGAGGACAAGGGTGCAACTCACGTCCCAAGGAACAGCCTGCCTTCGATGATAGCATTGATGTTCCTCCAGGTGGCCATGACTATAGTGTCCGTCGTCCGCGTCCGTGTCGAGAGAACCCGTAGAAACCGTGGTAGGGTAGCATTCCGCTTCAACCAGCTCCGAGGTTATGTACTGACGTCGAGGCGGGCGGTCAGAATAATGGTCCGAAAAGTAGTCATCCATCGTTGAGCGGATTATAGACAGAGCCGAGCCGTCCTCTCGTGCAGGATGGCAGAAGCAGGTCTCGAGGCAGTGACGAACCACACAGCCAAATTGGGCTGGAGGTAAAAGCCGCAAAAAGCCGCCACGAGGGAATGTCATCGATCGAATCTTGACTCGGATTTCGATCAACCTCTAATCCTGTACTTGGCGCTCGACAGCGTGGCTCGCTAGACGCCGTTTCTGGCACGGACCTCTGGCATGCCGACGCTGGCTTAGAGCTTTTCGTCTGCACGTCTGCCGAGCAATGACATCGCCTCTGTACCTAGAAATGAAGTTCGAGTCAACTCTGCAGTGCGCGATGAAGTGTGTACAACTTACAACACGTATGACACAGCTTGGATTGGCGCGAATATTCGCTTGGAAGTCGAGTGAGCATATTCTGCCAAGTACGAAGGTGAACCATCCGCGGATCAGGGCTTCTGCTGCGTATGTTCTGTAGGCCTAGCGACAGTAGTGATCTTGCTTGCTAAAAATCTAAATGACGTAGGAAATAATCCAGACAGGCTGTGCACTGACTTTATGACCCGAGCTCCTCGACCTTGAGAGAACAAGCTAGTAAAAAAAGGCTGCGCATCAAGGCGTACCTCCCGAGGTGGCCCAACATTCTACACCGTCAAGCGCTTCAACCACTGGAGTCTCATCATTTTCGCCGCCAGCAAAAGTAGCGAACAACTTGAACGTTCAGCTGGTGGCATACTGCATACACAGGCACGTCCGTATACCGGACCCACCTCTGTGTTTATCCAACTGGTGCTTGAGGGGTATTTTGCATTGCATCTCGCAGAGAAATGAGAGCAATTTTCCATTCGTCTCTGCCTGGAGAGAACGAGCTGCCGACATGAAAGACAAGTTTTCGACCATGGCTGTACTCCGAGTCGCAGGACAAAACGAAAGAGAGCGGGCCTCCTTCCCGAAAGCGCACCAGACCGGCTACTTGGTTGCCATTGCCGGATCACGGATCTTGCCGAGACGTGCTATCGGTCAATCCTGTCCAAACTCGCACAAGAGGGCCAAAGTTAGACGTCGACGCTGTGTTTGCCACTCGAGTCTTCTTGGTCGCCCTCGAACAAATTCATTCCATGACTATCATTACTTGGTGCAGCAGACAGCTGCACACTGCCGACGTCAGAATTAGTTTTTGTACGTATCGCTAAAAATAAGTTATAGTACATGAAATACTCTTGCGTCAGTTGTACAAGATGCGACTGCGAACACGTCCATGCAAACTCTCAAATCCAAGATGTCAAACCGTATGCAAACCCAAAATACTAGTCGCACTGCATCCAGTATGTCAGACCAACTACCCCACGCACCCCCACATGAGCATTGCATCCTGCGACGTGCTTCCCTTCGTGCGGTCAAGGTAGGGTGGGAACCTATTTACTCGTTGATGTAATGACGCGAAAACAAGTCGTTCTGGATCCAGATAACCTATGTCCGTGATGTCCATTAGCACGCTTTCCAACAGGAATAACCGGTGGAGCAATATCGGAACAATGATACTAACCTTGTTGATAGCGGCTGTAGCATCCATTTTCAAAGCCATATCGGCCTTCTGTTCTGGTAGCGAGAGAATGGCACGTCCGATGAGCGTGTGGATCCATCCTAATGTCAATGCACAGTCGCGATCTGTCGGAGTCATGGGTATTAGTGGAAACAATTTTTTAAGATGTTGTAAGTGTATGAACACACATGGTACATTGAGCGGCGCGATACCCATCGTCTTTTGGTGTCTAAAATCCGCACTTGTTAATATCCGAGAGCACACAGAAAATTGCGAGACAACTCACTTGAATGGAGACACGCCAGTGTGCATGATACCGACTTTATCCATGTAAGCCCATGTCTTTCCGCTGCTGTAGTCAGCAGTCAACACTCTTCGCGCCCACACTTTCATGAAGACCTATGTAATCATCCCGCGTAAGATGACGATGCACGGAACAATGAATGAAAGGGGGTCAACTCACTTTACGGAAAGTGATCTGAGCACTGTCAAGCGTCAAGTCCTCAAGTTTCGAGGGCAGCGGGCCGTCGAAGCCCTAATAACGTTACAACGGATTCCGTTAGCACACGAAGCGGACAGTGGCCCGGAGCGCTGCTACGACGACGCTACACACCTGGTTTCTGGTCATGAACACCTTCTTCGTGATGTCGAACTCGAACAACTTGGCGTACAAGTCGTCGACAAGACCGGGTATGATTTCGTTGACATGAGGGGCAACCTTTTTGATGACATCCGCGTCGTAGGAGGTGAAGCCCAAGAAATCCGTGAGGTACGCTACTCGGTCCTCTAACGATGTCTTGATCAAGAGAGGGTCGACTTCCTGGGTGAAGATAACTGGGCACTTGGACTCGTGTATCGACAGGTTGTCAAAGTTCACTTGAGAAGTAGGAGCGGTCGAGCCTGAGTCGCGAGAGGAGCGGGTTGCATGCGTTGAGTCGGGTGTGGGCGTCCGTGAGCTGGCTCGTGCGCCAGAATAGGGACATATCTTCTCTGCCACTGAGGTGTTTTCGAATAGCGGGGCTCCGTTGGTCATGTTTGTATGTGAGACCTCTATTAGTCTGAGAGTACCGAGTTTGAAGGAGGTCGACGGAGGAGGTGGAGGATGCTCAAAGTTGTCGAAACGCAAGTGTAATACTTCCCGAACAAAAGATTAGGTAGCTACATTTATACGGAGCATTTTATCCTACGAACTACGGATGGCCGGAGATTGTAGGACTGAAGCATAGCGACGAGCTGTAGTGCGGAGACGAGACTTGCAAATACGCAGTCGAGATCGTTTCCGGCCGCAGAAGCCGTCACGTTTCCGCGGTCGAGGCAGGTTCTAAACCGTGTACTGGAGTGGTCGAGAGCGTCCTAATGTCTTATTCACCGCAGGCGCACGCTGGACTATGGGGAAATCATCTGATAACTTTTCGAAAAAATGCACGACGATTGGGGTTGCGAGTCGTGCAGATAGCAGGTCCGAAAAAGATTGACGGATGGTGACAAAGGAAACCACCGCAGCTAGGGGGATTTCACCCTGAGCGAATATCTGAGTAAGCTGCTACTAGCCGGTTCGTGCGTTGAATAAGAAACCGGAAACGCTGCGGGTAACTATAGGTAACAACTGCGAGTACCATCTACTTGCTGCCGCTGTCATAACTTACCATCTAACAGTAAATCCGTTCCTGCGCCCTGACGGAAGAAAAGAAGAAAGTCGGAGAGGCTTAAGTTCCCCCAGGCACTGATCGAGGAAGGGCATTCCGGAAGATATCCAAAAGCAACTTGGTCATCGGAGAATATAACAGGTCAATCGCGCTGCCAGCGGGTCAAGTCGTAATTACAGATTGCCAGCAACAAATTGGAAGAAGTTGAGACAACAGCAATAATTAAACATCATGTCATTGGTTCCGAGAACGGCCCCAACTTGCGCCAAGCAGCGAAGAGGAAGCACTAATCTCAGAGTAGGTCATTGAACATAGGAGTCGCGCTATACCGTCCCAAGTAGACGTAGACCGGACTCTTGCAAGAGTGACTCGTATTCGACTCGAGCGTGAGATGAGACGATTGGCAGCCCTCAAATTCACGCGCAAGACGCAGCGGGTCACATCCGTTGCGCAGTCATGATGTTTAGCGGCCTTGAAGCCAATACGGCCGTCGGCCGTTGTGCAACAATGGGAAAGGACCTCTAACCAGATGTCAGCAAAACTTACTTTCGTACGCCAAGGGGTGTGCAGCCTGGGACGCCGATGTGAGCCTTGGCAAGGCGGCCACGGTGTAGTAAGCCTCGTGCACAAGGTATGCTACAGCAGTTACTAACGCTCTCTGTAAACCAGCCCATCATGCCAGGATATGCCACACTCTTGTGGCCAATGTATGACATGTCAGGCGACGCAGCGACTCAGAGAGTACGGCAGCAGGAGGAGTACATGTGAGGTCCGTATTCCACTCAGCAAGCTGCGGTTGGAGTTGTTTGAACTTTCTAATTTGACAAAATTTTCTTTCCTCTCATAGTAAAAGAGCACACACAGTACCCTTCAATTCCCAATTATCAGACCCATCCCTATGGCAAGTTCTGTCTGGCTTTACGGCTGGTAGGGTCAGGTGGATTTCCTGATTTCCACAGCACAACGGCAGCTGCCTGATGTAAGCAATGACCTTCTTCTGTGTGGTATCGCTCATGGTATACCCTATGTAGAGTAAGCCAAGAGAACAGATGACACGCTCAGCATTCACTGTGCTGGACGAGATATTAAATCCTCGTTGCAACTGGCTATGGGTGCACTGATCATCTGCATCCGCCGCCGTGGTCCTTGGAATGCGATAACCACGTTTCCATGACGGCAATCTCCGAGACCTGCGCCTAAAGTACGTAAGGCCAAAAGAAGCTCCGGTTACTACAGTTTACTTAACTTACAGCCAAGTAACAAGACAGTGCCTTCAAATCTCTGATCTTGCACTTGTAGGCATGGGATCCGTCAACCACAAGCTATAAGAACCAGAGCGAGTCCCAAGTTCATCTCTTCTTTGGATTCTGTAATCACCCCCTTCATACCCCTCAACGCTTAATCCTGGCAACTCTATCACCATGGGTCTCGTCGAGATAGACTGGCACTCACAGGTAGCGCTTTACTCCCTCGGAGCGTGCCCCATGCACATTGCTGAAACTCCCCGGGTTCTTTTGCAGCACGATATCCGCCGCGATGGCAGCATTCGTCCGTACAACCAGAAGTACTCTACCATCCACGGTTGGGTGACGAAGCTCCGTGGCACCCTCAGTGACAACGAGAAAGTACGGAGGGCAGGTATTCACGAGATGAAGGCGGCGAAGGCAGTCAGGAAGTGGAAGAAGAATCGTGCGGCTGAGCGGAGGAAACGAAAGGGATCCAGCAGCACTGGTGGTGGAGGAGGAATCCTTTCTCTCTTTGGCCTTGGGTCCAAGAAACGTAGCTCAAGCCAGGCCGTCCTCGTTCGCGACTCTTCACGTCGGAGTAACAACAAGAGCAGCAACACAGATGTGACCCTCTACGTCTCCCATGGCTCTAAACCTCGTCGTGGTCACAGTACCAGCTCAAAGGTCTCCACTCAGAGTCGGACGACCCGAAGCAGCGCCAACCGACCAGCGCCCCAGAGACGACACACGGAAGCACCCAGGCGTCAGGCATCGACCAAGGATTCCCGCCCCACGAGGCATACCACTCGCCGTTCAACCCGACCTTGACGACCTTTTTTTATCATTATTCACGAACCCTCTTCGACACTACCACACATTCACGACCCCGCCCCTTCTCATTTCCTTTCCACCTACTGCATAAACGATCTTCATGACCTCCCTCTTCCGCCATAAACGTTACTTATTCATCGATATCCTATTTATCCCGTTCGAGCGAACACCGCTGGCATCCGGGCCCACCCCCATAGACTTTGACTCTGACTCTGGAATTGTAGATTATCTGTATGATATGGTCCATGTACATTGTAGTAGATCCTTTATGACGACATCGCATTTGATAGACAAAGATAGCAATAGAGTTGTGTTGCCGCGTACCTCCAATAACACTTGCAGATCGTTTATGAAAGAAGGCATATGACGTCCTCTCCGCCGGCGACATCAGGAATTTCGAACGAAGCTATGTGGAGGTATATAGTCAATGTCGAGCGCATAGCGCAATAGGTAAGTCCCCGATATAGTAGAGTATTGTAGCATGATGCCGTCTACTATTTGATACGGGTGGTATACTAGAGTAATTGTTTCTACGGTAGCATATGCTAGGTAGCGTGTATCGGACGTCATAATATCAGTAGTTATAAGGCTCAAATGGCTATGGAGACTCACCAACATTGTGTACTATACGTCGGAGCAGACAGTCTCACAGCTTATTGATCAAAGTGGTGATGGTCATTATTAGTATATGTCATCGACGAACAACAGAGTGTACATGACACTAGGGTACAAGCAAAAATACAAGGACTGGCTGGGTTGGACATAATGCATGAAGAGTCAGAAGAGATATACTTTACGCAAACATGAGATTACTTTAAAATTACAGCTTGAACTCACCATTCTGAGACTCGGCAGAGATGGCACCACAAGTTAGCTGTGCGGAAATGGGCACTGTAGTGGGATTAGAGTATGTTAGCGAGAGTTTAAGGCTGTTATGAACTGGCATCGTTGAAGAAAGTCTGCATCGAGTTTATCTGCAGTTCAAAAAGTCAATAGATAACATAAGACAATGGACTATGTCGAAAGAGATAAATGTGACACAAAATGCGAAATACTAAACTGCACTTCATCGGCTGTGACTCAGTTGTTGACCCCTTCCGAGTACCAGAACACATGGGGCATCCAGTTCACCAAGATTGCACCGTTCGAGTTAGCATCCGCTGCGCTTATAGGTCCTACCAATAGGTTTGAGTGTAAGCAGCTAGTAGTACTAACGCAGGAGTCTCGATAACAATACTATAGGGAGAGCTTACCTTCGATAATAATACCATCTGAAACGTTGGTCCATCGGGAATACGGGATCGTCGCCGATATCAAGCTATTCAGACTATAGACAAAGTCAATTCAGTTACCAATAAGTCGTCTCCCGTCTTCAAAACCCCTCACCGTGGCGTATAAGTACTATGTGTGCTCGCGAGAATGCTCAACCCTTCAATGACAACACCGGAGTTGCTCGTCCAAAAGTCATTAGCCGTATCGCACGTTCCCAGAGTGATCCCGTCCCGAATGGCGTTTCCGTCGTAAAGGACGGTCGTGACGAAACTTGCTGATAATTGCACTGCGGAGAGGTATTGTGCGTCTTGTGTTTGTTTGTATAGGTGTACTGATAGACTGCTTGGATTAGGTTATGAGGTACTGGGATAGTGGTGGGCAGAGCTGCTTACGCCAGGAACGTTCTGAGAGGTATGTTAGTGAATGTCATAGTTATGAAAGGGGGAAAACGGACATACCCGACAGTCTCGCTGTTCACAATGGTATTGTTCGCGTTGTTCGCAATCTGCATTTACGATCGTTACAAACGTCACTCATCGAGAGTTTAACAACAACAAACAACGTACGTAGAACACAGCGCCTGCATTCAAAGCTTTGACTCAGAAGTCAGCGCACTAGAACGACAATGAGAGGGGTGATCAAGCATTACTCACCTCCGTTGCATGTAGAAGGGAATGCAGCAGTTTTCCCCGGATGCGAGCCAGCCGTGGCGTCATCAGTGGTGACCATGTACCTACTCACTTGTGCCCACATCGATTGAGCGAATCGTAATGACAATTGGTCGTTGTATGCCTTATAGGAGTAGATGGCGGCGAGACCCCAAACGCTGTTTGAGTGTCAGACGGCGTTGGTTAGCAGATAATGTACTGAGAAGGGATGGGGTTAGACGTACGCAGCATCGCTGTTTAGTTGCGGGCTTCTCCTACGAGTTGATGTGTCGATGTTAAGAACAAGCGACGATCGGACAAGCAACTTGACGGACTCACAAGGTGACGATATTCAGTGCCCTGCTAAAAGTCGTGTCGAGACTCTGAAGTACCACATCTTTGCTACTAGTCGAGTTGCTGATACGATCGCCTATCGAAAGTGCGGACGCATAGTGTAGAAACTCACCTTGCAGCTTTCGACAAGCATTTACAAGCCCACACAGACTTCCTGAACCCCCCACATGTGCTTGATAAAGGTCTGGTCATTGGGACGACTAGCCACGTCAGCTTCGTGGCATTCTCGTTTTTAGCCATATTGCTCACCAGTTGTATCTCACTAGTTTGAACATTGAGTGGTCAAACAAGGTAAAACAAGACAGCATAATGATATGAACCAGAAAAGCTGGGTAGGTTACATGGAAGACGTAGTGGTTGGAGGCTGAAAGTTATCGTTGACTTGAAACGTTCAAGTTGGGCTGCTACACGTTCGACAGCGCCAAAGTAAACAACCCACGAAGCTTGGCGCTCATTGGTGCTCACTACCTAGCACTAGTCACTGCCAGCACACGGTGGCATCGCACTTATGCCCAAGGTGCTTTGCATCCGTGTATTTTGGTCTACTATAATTTAGCGTGCAGTGGTATATGACATCTGACAGTTGGATAAGTATGGGTAGTATGTACACTTCTGTTTTCCAGGATGATAGAGATTCTTTCATCTCGAATCTCACAGCATACTGTCCTAACGCAACTGTACCATTGTGTACAGGCTTGAGTTCGAATTTTGAAAGTGTTCTGCAGCTATGACACTGGTACACTCAAAGCTATGAAGCTTGAACACATTATGTTTGAACAAATGGCAGATACTGTAACCCTCGTAGGATTTAACGCACTATTAGATTGTATCATAGGAGGTCGCTACTATCGTAACTTTTGTATGCGAAAGTATCTATCAGATTCTACAGATACTATCGTCGTTTACAGATCACGAGGATTATTATTGATGCAACCGTAGTGTCTATAGTAAGCGAGGCGCTACAGTGTAAAAGTCAGTTTCCTGATGGACGGAGCGAGGTAATGGCGAAAATACCCAAGATATGTGAGCGTCGTCGTGAGCGCAATATCTACCGATGCTTGCATAGGTTAGATCAGCTGAAGTGTTCTCTCTCAAGTGCCTAGACTAAGATGTTCGCCATGAGTCCTTACGACCAGAATACAGTAAAAGGATCAGTGCCCGCGCTTATGACCGCAGCATAACGAAACTTACGTGAACGCCAAATTCTTCGATACACAGTCTCGTAAATCTACATCACTCATCATCTTCCTCCTCATCCTGCACCTCAGCATTACGGTCAGCTGACTGCTGAGCTTGTACACCTTCCATCTGCCTCTTCTTCTTTTTCTTGTTTCTCTTGCGCTTTTTCTTCGCTGGTGAGGTATCAAATGTAGGCGGCGGTCCTTCTAAGTTCAACAATGGCAATCTATTTACCTCCCCATTCGGCTTTGGAGTGGCTGTAGCGTTCACTTGCGTGGTTTGCGGAGTATGAGAGGATGCTACAGGGGTTTCTGGGGCGGAAATTAATGAGAATCGTGAGAGATGAGTAAGGAGAAAAAAAATCCGCATGACCGCAGTGTAGACAGGACAGTGCGTGCGGTAAGTCTTGACTAGATAGTAAACGTAGTTCTCACCTGGAGCCTTTGACTTGGTGGATCCGAGTAGAGGTGGGGTGCCATGCCTGTCACCATCCTGGTCAGCAGTCAAGGAAGGTTTCGTAACGCCGCGAGCAGGAGATATTATTGTCCCGTGCTCTGGATCGACAGCAATGTCTCCATCCTCATTGCCGTTCCCTTCTTCGCGGTTTCCTCCCTTGTGTTTCTTTTTCTTCTTCTTGATCTTGGTCGGAGAGCCTGGAGAAATTTCGTCCGTGGCCTTGACAGGCGACACCGTCCCCATCGCATCTGTCTGTGCCTGAGCAGACGGAGACGTTACTCGAGGTGGAGTTTTGGGTGGCGAAAGGTTTGCCCTTGTCGGCTGAGATGTTTTTTCCTGCATCTGCAAACTGTTATTACCGGGCTGTTTCTTCCTTCCCTTCAGTGCAAAAGGATCCACTCGGGTCTTCTTCTTTATGGCACCTGCACGACTCTCCTCTTCGTCATCAGAGGGCTCAACTGTCATCTTATTACCAACATCCTCAGCCTCCCGTGTCCTCTTCTTTCCGATGAGTTTACCCTTCAGCTTCATCGTCTCATGGCCCAGCGTTCCGGTGGCCGCAGGAATCGGTGCACCAACGCCCAACCTGAATGGTCTGAGCTCCAAGAATTGCGTGCCACAGAAAATGTCAAGAAAATTGCGCGTACCTTGCAGGCCCTTTCATGAGTTCCTGTATCTCCAATTCTTGGTTGATGCGAAATGAACTGGTGGAGGAAGAAGCTCCCTTGGAAGGCTTCAGCCATGACGCGACTAGGTTCTGTGTCTGTGCCAGAGAGAGATCAATTTGCGCTTGCAGCGACTCGAGGTCAACCCCCTCGTCGTTGACCAGCTCTTCCATCGTGAAGAACGCGTCGCAAGAGGTATCACAGGTGGTGGTCGAGGTTACCGTTGAGTGCAGTAAGACTGACAAGCTCAGAGCCAATCCCGGGCCGTGGCCGCGATCATTTTGATCTGAGATATTGGGTTTCGTTCACACTCAGCGCTTTCAAGTCGGTCACTGCTTCAACTTGAAATGTCTTCAGTCATGTTGAACAAACGAAAGCGGCAAGAAGTCGAAGATTCAGATGAAGACGAGCCGACGCTGGGCAGACAAGTCCTCCCTGTGGCAAACTTGCCTGCTGACTTTAGTGGGGAGCCGGAGGATGGGTTACAGTATCTATTCGTGGTTCGGTGTGTAAGGACTTCATGTGCTGTTACGCATCTTCTGACTATCACCCATAGACGAGACTCTCGAGCATTACCGCATACAACGAGGGTAACAAACCCATACGAGATCAACGAGCAGACTCAACAGGTTGTGGATCTGACAGAGCCCACTAGCGACAGAATTCCTTCAGAAGAGTGGCGAGAACTGTTCTTGTATCGATTCAAGAACTTCAGACAGGTGAGTCCGATACAGTTTTGCGGACAAATGACTATGGTTTGACTGTGACATACAGAATTGTACGCAACCCACCGTCCATATTAACATACCACCTCGTCCGACTTATAAAATCATGCCGGACAGAAAAGAACGCGAACACTGGTGGGCCTTCCTCAACGGGCGTCCCGAAACCGAATGGAACCCACCCAAGAAGCCCAAAAAACAGAACAACAGAAACGATAGGTACGGAGCTGGTCCCAGTCGCGTTAATTCGCGTCCATATGGGCGAGATGAAGTCGATGTACTGGATTATGCAGTTAGTATGGACCCGACGGAGTCTTTACCTACGCCTTCCGGTACACCTGCACCCCCTGACCAAAAGGTTGATGTAAGGCCATTGGAAGATGTACCTGCGCATGCACAGGGCAGTCCGATGGTTACCGGCCTATCCACGGCACCAGCGGTTCCTCAGCCAACACCAAGTCTTATGAGGGATATCAATCATGTGAGTTTTCGCTGCAATAACACAGCTCACACCGGTCGCTTACGATGTTCGTTTCTTTTTTGTCCTCAATCTTACCGAAAACAGGCTTATGCGATACACCTGTTAATGTATTTTGCACACTGGATTAATCTGCACCTCGAGGACGAGGTACCGCAGGAATCGCAGCTGCAGTATGTCGTAACAGAGACGCACGCAAAGTGGATGTTCGTACTGTTGGCTCGTGTGGATGACTTTATATCCGCCGATGAGATGAGCACGTTACGTAGCCTTGCACGTGGGTGTCTAGGTCTCATCAAGTTGAGGATGCAACAGCGTGGTTCTACTATTGCTATAGGAGACGTTAGCGGTATGAGGGACACTTTTTCTGCTACGACCAGTGCGGAGGTGATCTCGGAGACTTCATGTTGGATGATCGTCACAGCTATCATTGGACTCTGGGCACAAAGAGATTTGTGGCAGGACGCGGAGGATATGCTAGCCAAGACTACTGCGCAGCTTGCATAATTAGGAGCACTCATGTTTTAGTGGGTATTCACCATGTATTTGAGAGAATTAATAGTCATTCAGTTTACAGTCCCACGTCGATCCATCCAAGCGACTTCTAACCATTTAGGTGTGTTCATCCTCCGTGGGTCTAGGGTGTTATAGAGCTGAAACGATTGACTTGCCAAGACACGCGGTCCATCCTAGGAAGGATTGTCCTCGGAACCTACGACAGCCTCGGACTCGTGTAAAGCGGTGGTAATGCTGAACCCATACTGGTGGAACACCCTGTGAGGACTCATACCAATAATTCTAGCGACTGCGTAAAGTGCCCCCTCTGTGCGAGTAAGTGTGTCGACTTTAGCATTTGCTCGCCATAGTCGCATTGAGAACTTAGCCTGTATCTTTGACTGTCCTACTAGGTATTACCTAAGCGGGGCCCGTCTTACCTCGCAGTCACCTATCCCTAAAGTGTAGTATCGCAATCATTTCATTCTTATAACACTCGAGGGAGCAGCACCAGGGTCGGTCATTGGGTACGTATACCCACAAAGTAAATTTTAATATTTGTTATGGCGCCATGCAGAGTACAACCTATGGTAGATTGTATCGAATCTGGTGATAGCTTAAGAGTGTGGTCGGCCTGCAGAGACTCTGGCCCGCGGCTCTCTGATCATCTATGCATGTTCCATGCAGTGAGAACCCAGAGCTCGGCTAGTGCGTGAGACCACTTCGACGTACCAGATTTACCACTATAGGATCTTCATTCCAGGTAGGATCGGACTCCCCCAGAGTAATCGATTCGACTATCCTAAATCCAAGGTACTCGTAAAATCCAGTATTCACCACGTTACTTGAGCCAAGCCAAGTTGCTCGACCCTCGGCATCCGCCTGCGTGCCAAAATTTATGGTTAGGTCATGTCCTACCGATTGCTCGTGAGGAGGGGGAAGGAACGTACTATGTCAGTGACTAGTCTAACAAGAGCTGAGCCGTATCCACGTCCCTGCATCGCGGGACGTGTTGCAAGTCCGGATAGCTCAAACATCTCCTTTCTTCGCTCTCCGACAGATTCTAGGGCCTCTCGAAAGGCCTTTGAGAACGTAGCACCCCTCTTTGACAAATGTCCATGTAAGAAGACATGCTCAGTTGAAGCTACAGAAGATAGTAAACACACTTTTTTCTGTTGAGGGCTTAGCATCTGGGACATGACTCCCCCAAAGAACGGCATGAGAGCATTAACGACTTTGTCAATGTCATCTTCAGCCTGGTTGGGAGGCTTGCTATGTACCGATGTGATCCTTCAATTGGACGCTGGACATACACATATTATTGCCACTCACTAATCGACCATGGAATCCGCGTTGCCGACGGTCCATACCAAACCTTTACGGACACGCAGTCCAAGTTGAAGACCAAGACTGAGCCTCCACTCCTCCATGTATCGACCAGATTTAGCATCCTAGAAGGTATACAGATGTCATAATTCTAGATTGCATGCCACAGAGAAAGAGTGGTGCAAACCGGCGTATCACGAAGGTAGTGCTGTAGTGGGTCGTCCTCGATTGCTTCTTCGGCCATTCGTGAAGCTTCAGGGATATCGCCTATACCGCCAGCCAAATAGAACATAGCATCATGAAAGGCGTTAGTATGGCGAAGAGAGTGTAGTGCATGAGTCCGCGTACCAAAGTGCATTTTGCGCAGCACTATAGGTTCATTGATCTTCATGTTGTGGGAATGCTACTGTGACTTACTCTTGAGATAGAGTCCACGTCAAAGCACTATCCAACAGTGGCTTATATATATGTATGCACGTCTAGAGACGGGTACCTTGGCGGCAAGCGATAACATAATCGAATATTAGTACATCACTCTACGTTGATATCAAACTCTACAGTCACCGATAGCAGAACGCGTGTGGGCTACGCATTGTATGAACTAAATGAACGGGTGCAACACCGCAGTCATGACGGGTCCGAAATCTTCAGAGGTCTGACACTGCGCAGTGCTCTGGCAAGGATCTCTCATCATCTATGGGATACAAAGTGAGCTACTCCAAATGAGTAGGCCATAGAAGATACGAACTGAACATACCGACGGTGGCTCTCCACAGGTACGTAGGGTCAGCCTCTCCCGAATTAACCACGTTAAACTATTAGATTCATTAAAATGGGTTTTTTGTGCCCAGCTCCAAGATAGCACTGCGGTGTAAACGTAAGAAATCAATGACAGCTTTGGGAGTGTGGAACCCGCAGCTTTGTGAACCATATGTATGAGCGAGCTGCCTAGAGCGTCGAGTCCAACGTACTATCTGAAGGGAGGGAGGAGAATAAAGTAAGAAGGAAAGAAAGAAAGATGAAGGGCGTTATTAATAGCACAAGTAACAGAGAGAAACAGACGTACCTCCTCTATACTTTATCTAATGAGCTTTAGAGTGTGAATAAAAATCGGCAAGTTATTTTGTCAATGCTGGAACGTTAAGGGATGAAATCCTCGCCTGTGTGTCCCCGGCGTCCACCGACGCAGTGTTGCATCTACGTATTGAAGATATTGACTGAGCCGTGAGACTAATAGTACACTGACTGTGCCGGTGCACGCCTTGTCATGACTTTCTTGCAATCTTCCAAAGTTAGAGGCCTTTACCAAGATAGGAGTACAGCAACACGGGAGCAGAAGAGAACGTCTCTACGAGCAATGGCAGAGTTATCTGTGGTGTATATGAGCGGTAGTTACCGTCTAGGCGTGTCGACAAGTGCTCCTTGTTGTATGGGACCAGGAGTCGGGTGTTATGGACCTTGTCGACGCGCGCGAGGCAGCCAGGGCTTTCGGGAACTCTTGTCTAAGCACTCTAGTAGAGCAGTCTGTATCGCGGAGTTTCACTGATATGCAATGTCACCAGGAGGCCGTGAGATGCTGGCTACACACCGGCAGTCCGATGTGATAAGACGAGCTCGACCAGAACCCGACTTTACTATTAGCACCGCCTCACATGTCGGCAATTAAGTGCCAAAACATTGCTGGCACAGCTAGTGGGTATGTACAGCGGGCAAAACTCGCCAAACGTACAGGAATGCCAAGACTGTGTGGCCCTGCTTTGTGTTCCGGGATAAGATAATCTGAAAAAGACCTCGGAACGATGTTGGTGCAAGTCACTGCAGTACTGCAAGACTGCTCACCTCTTACACAAGACATTCGACGCGCAATTGGCAGCAGACTAATGACAGTCCTATTGCCTTGACGATGGAGCGATGGGACTTTACATTATTGATCAGTGAATGGGCTACAACTTGAGGTTAGATGCTGACGGCGGGCGAGTCTCACCCACAAGACTGCAGTATTGCAAGTTGGAACTCTCTTGTGGTCCCAAAGACGTGCTAGGCGGTGTCGACGTCGGTGAGCTCGTCGCCGCCCTCGCCGTGGAAGACAGCGTCGACGGGCCGTTCTTGGTATAATTGACGGGGATGCATGGCCGCAAACGCTCGGCAGACGGCCTGATCCGGAGTGATTGTGAGCTGTGGGCGCCGGAGTTTGGCTGACGGTCGCGACCAGCCGCTTTGGAACTTCTTTTCGGTTGTCTCGACCAAAAACCCTTCTCTCGCTCGTATTTCTACCCCCCGTCCCCCTTCTCGTCTTTCTCTTCCAACCCTCACCGTCGTGAACGTCAAGCCTCCAGGCCCTTACCTTCGTATAATCCCTCTAGTTCGTCATGCGTGTCTTCGCCGCCGTCCTCGCCCTCGCGACATCCACCTTCGCGCTCTCGATCACCGCACCCACGAACGCGACAGGCTTCTCCAACTCGGGCCAGAACACTGTCAGCTGGACCAGGGTTTCCACTGACCCTCAGAACTTCACTATTGTCTTGGTCAACAAGGTACTGTGCACCGCCTGTATTTCTTCGTCCCGTGACTGACGAGCCTTTAGAGCGTGTTCCCCAACACCGAGCAAGTCCTCAGCGCCCTCGTCGATGCCGGTGCCACCGGAGGCACCATCCAAGTTAACCCTCCTAGCACTGGCTGGCCTCAGAGTGGCACCGGTTTCCAAATCAACTTGGCTGCTGATGCTCAACACCTCGACAGCCTCCTTGCCCAGTCTGACCAGTTCACTTTCCACGCACCCGACTCTTCCTCCAGCGTCAGTGCCAGCGGTTCCTCCGCCAGTGGCACAAGCTCCGTCTCCCGCACTGTCCTGAGTATCAGCCAAACTCCTGCGGCGTACGTTTCATCCCAAGACAATAATTGAATAATAGACTGATTTTTTTTTGGTTTGTAGTACCGGTTCTGGTGCCGCTTCCAACCCCTCTGGCAATGCTCCTTCCTCAACCTCCGACACTACCACCTCTCCCACTCCTAACGGCGCTACTTCATTCAGTGTCCAAGCTGCATTCTTCGGCGTCGTCGCCCTCGCCGGAGCTTACCTCGCCTAAGCTCTCCAGCATGGAAGTGGCAGTGGTAGGGCGTTTTTCTTTTTTCTTTTGATCTATCCGAAAGAATCTTGGATCATAGCTGTCCATCCTCCTCTCAATTAGCTATGGACTTTCTCTGTATCTCAATCCTTAAACCATCCTGTCTTTTTGTGAAACATATACCTTATTTGTGGGACTTGGTCCATAGTCCGTATATCCGGTGTATCTAGGTTAGTTCTGAATCGTCATCTTCTCCCTTGAAACGCTCTCTGCGTGATGTATAAGCTCGGATATTCCAGGATAATTTCTTGGTCACCATGGGTTTGTAAGCCATTTATGAGCGTTGCTCGCTCGAGTCGTTAGAGTAATCGGTCACTTCGCTCTTTCTCTCGATCACTCATCATGGCCTCTTCGCACCTTGAACATTACGAGTACCTCCTCCCTCCAAGCTGGAAAACGCAGGTGACGGCATGGCTGCAGGAAGATGCACCATCATTTGACTACGGAGGCTTCGTCGTCGGAGAAGATCAACGGGAAGCTTTTCTCCTCGGTAAAGGATTTCAAACAGCTGTATTGGCCGGAAAACCATTCTTTACGGAGGTGTTTGAGCAGTTAGGATGTACGTGAGTATCGACGTTCCTCCATAGTGGCAACTCTAAATGCTCAATATCACGATGATTTTGAACGCAGAGTCGAATGGCATTTAGAAGAAGGAGAGAATTTTGACCCTGTCAAGCATGTTGCGACTGTTAGAGGGAAAGCTAGGCAGATACTCCTCGGCGAACGAGTAGCGTTGAACATACTTGCACGATGCAGCGGTATTGCTACCAAGTGAGTATACTTCTATCAATTAAGTCCCCAATACTTATTCATCTTGCGTCGTATCTCGAACAGATCTAAGCGAGTAAAAGATCTTGCTCGCCAGGCAGGCTACAAAAATATCATTGCTGGTACTCGCAAGACGACTCCAGGGTTCAGACTGGTCGAGAAATACGGAATGTTGGTCGGAGGGATCGATGGACATCGCCATGATCTATCGAGTATGATTATGCTCAAGGACAATCATATATGGTCATCAGGTTAGTCGTGATGCTCCATTGCTTGACTTTTCCCAAATCATGAACGATTAATGTCAACGTTGTCTAGGATCTATAACAAACGCTATCAAGCAAGCTCGTAAAGTCGGCGGGTTCAGTCTTCTGTTAGAGGTAGAGGTTCAGTCGGAAGCCGAAGCAGACGAGGCTATCGACGCTGGAGCTGATATTATCATGCTGGATAACATTGAGGGCAATGAGCTTGTGGGTGTCGTAAGGAGGTTGAGGGAGAAGTGGGCTGGTAAGCGCAAGTTCTTGTTCGAGAGCAGCGGGAATATTACGGAGAAGAACTTGCACGAACGGGCTATCAATGGTGAGTTTTTTTTGATATTATGAAGGAGATTACACTGATGGATTGGTCCTTAGAAATTGATATTTTGAGCACGAGCGTTGTGCACCAATCGGTTCAGCATATTGACTTCAGCTTGAAGATCCAGAAGCCCAAGAATTTGTAAAGCGACTGTAGTCGGAGGGTTGTAGTGCATGTACAATCATATCAAGACAGGACCATGATGTTGTAGCACTATTCACTTTGTACCCATAAAATGACAGTGAGAAAGCATCCGTATTTACACTCTCAACCCAAACAACTTCAAAGCATTGTCCCCCCTCACACCTTCCTTCTCCGTCTCCGCCCACCCATTAACCCCATCAATTGCCTCCAAATTCTCAACGACACTTTTCCACTTCTCCGTCTCCGAAAGCGGTGGGAAGAACGGATGATCAGTTCCGAACAACATTCTCGCGCTTCCGATCTTTCGTTTATCACCCTCCACGTTCTTCGACGCCTTCGCGGACGAAGGCCGAGCAGAGTATGCGGAAGAACGGCCAATGACGTCGCTCACGAATCCGAGTTCTTCGGAACCGTAGGCTACGGCGTCGAAGTACAGCTTGCCGAGGTAGTATCGAGCGTCGTGAGATAGTCGGGAAGCTACGATGGGGTCGTGGTCGATGCAGGAGGCGAGGCGGGAGGAGAGCTGGGGGAGGGCACCGCCAGAGTGGGCAAGGAGGAGACGAAGGTTTGGATGCCTGTCGAAAACTCCGGAGAGAATTAGACGAGTCGTAGCCTGTACGCGATGTCAGTGAGAAAAACTACGTATATTTGGTCATAGTGAGAACTCACTATGGTAGTTTCGAAGGGGAAGCCGAGTGCGAGGGGAAGAACATGGCCGTTGTCTTTCTCTCCCCATGCTTTGCCGTCAACACCATAGTGTGGATGAAGGAAGATTACAAGACCGGCCTCCGCGATAGCTGCCCAAACAGGTTCAAGGGCATCGTCATCGAGACCTTTCCCTATTCCCCTCGTTCCGATGATCACGCCTTTCAAGTGTGAGAGGGCAGAGATTTGTTTGACGGTCTCCACGAGAGTAGATGGGCTGACTCCGGGAACCAGAGGAAGAAGGCCAAACCCATACAGACGCTTGAGGGTGTCATCCTGTACGGATGGGCCCGTTGAGCAATAGTTCTCAAGGTCCTCGTTCAGTTCGCCTGCGAGTTGCTGTGCCGTAGAAGCTGGAAGAAAGTCTAGCCATGGATTCGCTGAACTAGGAAGCACACTGTGAGCCGCCGGATATCACACCCGAGAACTGTGTAGTACCTGACAATTGACACGTCAATGTCGTGTTTATCCATGAACTTGAGCTTTTCGTCTCTGTCCCAATACTAAACAGAAGCTCTTATCAGTGAGTACTAGTAGTGCGGCTTCAGTACATGGAGACAACTGACCTGTGATCCAATAGGTCTTCCAGCACTCGGTTCATCGTCAAGAATTAAGAGTCTCTCTTCAGTCTTTCCCGCGTCGTTCGTTCGTGAAAATATCCGTGGCACAACACTACGTGACCTCAAGAAAGACGCATAGCGGGGCAGATAAACGTGTGTGTGGATGTCGACGAGGAGCTTTCTTGCTGCCATTCTGTGTGCCTGACTACAGAAATAATCAGCTTAGTTGTTCAGTAGTAAGGAAGACTGTTAGTTACCGCGGTTTGTTGAAGAGAACGATGGTGGGAGAACGACAGTCACCGCCGTGACGGACAAAGTTCTACACTGCGAGACTTGCCAGGTCGGACTCCGCGGATTGAGAAGCCCAAGATAAGATCAAGATTGCATCCACGTGGTAAATGCAAAGCTTGGAACACAAAGCGCCGAGTGCCTCACCTCTGTGCCTTGCGCATCCACGACAAATCCATCTTCAATTCGTGGCGACGTATTTTTCTTCAAACATACAACAATGCTGGTACAACTTACGGCATGCGTGATGCATGATATTGGACTGAGCGACATGGTTGGCACCTTGCCTGGCAGGTGCTGTGACCCCGAACAGTGCCCTGTGCTTTGTCGGGAGTTGGCTAGCTCGGTAGGTATGAGCCTCCAACTTGGACAGGCCTCAACCGGGTTCTTCTCACCCTCCCACCATCTCCCTCCCATCCAGTCTTGCTTGCATACTCAGCAATGGTCTCACCGCGAGTAGGTTCCACGTCACTGCCAGTAGACCCAAGTCTGTATGCAATTTTGGCGGATGTAGGTACTGGTCCTTCCTCATTGTTGCAGCAACTGATATATGGTGTTTATCTCTATAGATAGATAGTCTTCGATCGCGGGTTATCTCGTACACTCATGTTGACCAGGAGAGGCGGAGACACACGCAACAACTCGAAACTGAACTCGCGACTATCCGGCAAGAGCTGGCGGAGTTCCGTAGGGAGAATGCACGGTTGAAAGAGATGGATGCTAGGGCTGCAAATGTCCCCCCTGTACCATCTACAAGCAGTCAAAGGCAAGCCAGGGGTGGCCAAAATGATCCCGAGGTGTTACGGCGTCAGCTCAGGCATAGTCACCGATTTGTGCATGACCTTCTTAGTGATAGGGTGCGGTAGCATGCTCACTCGTGTTTGTAGGATGCTGATATGGACCCTCTATCGCCTACTCAGTCCTCAGTCATGGCTGACTCGCCACCCTCACATCACGCTCCAGACTCTCGCTTTCAATCGATGGAAACAGATGATACGAATGCCTCTATGCCGTATATGAGGACTGAAGCTACTCCTCAGGCCTCTCGGACCGCTCGAAACACTCCATTTGAAACCAACGCTGCTTCGCCATCGCGCCCTCCTCGAGCGCGTCGTGCTTATGTATCACAGGCAGTCGACGAACCAGAACAAGCAAGTCCGGCACATCGTACCCCCAAAATGAAGAAAACTCAATCATTAGGTGCATCACAAATGTATCCCAACAGTGACAGGCTCGAAGAACTTGATATGCCTTATCTGAGCAGCAGTGCGCCGCCTCAAGTTGATCGCGAGAAGCGGAATCGCTTGCCTCAGATGGAGGTACCGTCACAGGGTGATATGGGAAAGCCTCCGAGTGAGAACAAAAGAGGGAGGTCTACGACATCGCAGCCTGTCACCGTACAGAGTCCTGGGGACCCTTACGATACAGATGTTACTTATAATGGGCCTGAGGAGATTGATACGGAGGCAGAGCTCTCTCGTAGACGGCCAAGGCCGTCCAGCATTGCGAGGGGGAAAATGCCCGAAGTCCCGCGAACTCAACCTCATGATGAATCTAATCCACCTTCTCCGGAGTCTCACATCACAGACGTGATACACATGGAAATGTTTCCTACAAGCATACCAACTTACCGTCCTCTGAAACAAGATAAGATGATTCAGAAGTTAGAGTGCCCACCTGACATTGTAAGCCTTTGTTTATTGTTTGAACCTCTCTCCGAAAATATTCATGCCCATTTCTATGTCAGATCGGCCGGTATGCTGCTTATACATAACAGGAGATGTCCGTATACTCAATATTGTTCTACAGCCTTGACGATTTGAAAGGGTGTACCTCCTTTCACTTGGCTGTGTATGGCGAGCATCTCTTCATAGTCGATCCAGTTGTTTTACAAACGTCGACGCAAACATTACTGGTCAACTGGGGCTTCCCTAAGCATAATCAGGCCATCCGCGACGTTCTTTGGGGCAATACCGGAAATGACAGCGAGCCACCGCCAATTACCTACCACACCTTTGTACGCCGCCGTATACATAAGGGAAAGGGCCTGTTCACGGTAAGTCCGATGAACTCAAGTCAAGATTTCTAACCACTAAACATGCCTCCACTACAGTTGGAGTGGTCTTATGCAGGTTTTCTCCGATGGACTGAACGTCAAACAGTGGCCAAATGGCCGTCATACGTAATAGACGTGAGTGAACTCTGGCCTGGTTGTGCTCCTTATGATTTATAGGCTGATGATATTTCCCAGGCAAGGCGGAATCTCTCGAAAGGGCTGCTAAAACGATGGGGCACCCAGTTTGATGAAGAAGAACTCTCTGGTTATATCCAGAACGGTGAGATGCAGCAGTTATGCATCGAGCTTTCAAGTGATGCCGAGTTGTCGAACAAGACGATGATGTTTGTACGAAAAAAGTTTCCGAAGGCGCGGCAAGGCGATCCGAGTCAGTCTGCATCCGTTGCCTCTATATGAAGGTTGTATTTGGAAAATTTGACTTTGTTTTCTTCTGGTATTCGAGAACTCATTTCTATGTCTTGTTTATGGCACAATTTACACACACTCAGGATTAATTCTAGCTTGTTATTCTTCATCTGACGGTGTGTATTCATCGACCTCCGGCCTCGAATCCTTGGCGTTACTAGTCACGGCTTCTATTTGATCACACTTGCCATAAAGGGGCTGATAACGCTCAGATCTGGATCACCTGGTGCTCTATCTCCATATGGATAGCAGCACGTGACTACATCTGGGCAAAAGTTGCCGCGCCCTGAAACTGGTCCAGACGTTTCTTGTCGTCGTCGTCGTTGTCTTTTAGTATCTCCTCGTCGTCTCCCGACGCCCTCCCATTCTCTATCTGCCCACCATGCGTCTCTGCTCGACGTCGGCAGTGCGCAACCTCACATTCTTTACTCTTGTCGTCCTATCATCACATTCTTTTGTTCTTGTCAACGCTCAGAGCGACTCTAGTACGGATAGCCTCTCACCTACCTCGTCGCCCAGCCCTACTGTTTCGCCCGTGTCACCCTCACCACCCACCCCGACACCGGCACCTGCTTCTCATAGTTCATCGGATCAGTCTTCTCCATCGCCCACTTTGCCTGCGGCAGACAGCTCGTCTTCGGAGTCTAAGTCGTCTAGCAGCAAGACCACCCCAACAGCCACTAGCGTTTCTGCTACAGAAGAGTCGTCCTCAAGCAGTAGCTCTGAGTCTTCTTCCTCATCATCCTCTTCCTCTTCCTCTCCCTCCTCTTCGTCGTCTTCGGCGCCGTCTTCGTACGTTTTATCAATCGGTGCTCTCATATGAGGCTGACAACTTGTTTACAGAGCAACCTTGCCTTCTACCTCGTCGGATGGTACCACTCTTGTTGCTCAACCACAAAATACGCACTTCAGCCAGTACACATATACCCATGGTACCGCACCAACCAGCAGTGGTTCCGCTGTTCCAAGCGAGACCGCCGTCGGCGCTGCTGCTGCCGGGACGAGGTGAGTCCGTTTAAAAGATAAGATACCTTTACAGTGTTTGTTGATATGATGGTATAGCTTTAGTCACAACAAGGGCGCTGTTGCCGCCGTGGCTACTATTGCTTCTCTGATTGGTGCCAGTATCATTGGCTTCATCGCATTTAAGCTCATCAAACGGCGGTCTCGTCTTCGTGATGAAGAGGAAGATGTCTACTTTGAGAAGTATCAAGACCCCGACCCGCCGTTCCACGGTAGTGGAGGGGCGAACGATACCTCTTACAACATCTCAAGTGCTACCCAACCAGCAGCAACCGACGCGTACCCCGATCGTTCGATGCACTACGGTGCTACCCAACCTGCACAGGATATGTATGCTGACCCCACCCAGTACGGCATCCAATATCCCCCTGGCACTGCCTATGCTGCTGCCGCCCACGGTGCTCCTTACCAGTACGGCGGGGATAATGGTTCCTACGGGGCTGCTCCTACCTCTGCAAACCATCCCTTCTCTCACCCAGAGAACAACAATCGGCCTGCGATAGCTCCCCGTGTCCCACCGTTTGGTCAAACCGGCGGTGTGTCTTACGACGAGGCTTATGCTCAGTAAATGCGGCATTGATTTTACTCCCAACACCGTCAAACGTATTTATCGGTTGCAGGACTTGAGTAGAGCTATTCGAAGGCCTTCCTCCTGTCATCCTTCCTCTTTCCCCTCACTACCCCGTGCGTCCTAGCACTGTATACCCCTTGGACGGTTCGTGATACTTATTCCCCCTCACGACGACAGTCAGACCATCGGTTGTTTATTTTTGTAAACCTATCCCTCCTCTCTTGTGTTCATTCTTGGGTCTTTGTTCGGGCCATCTTCATGCGTTGTGTTGTACTCTGTGTTTCCTACCATTTTTGTTCACGCATATGTTTGGAGACTCACATGCCTACCAACACATGCAATGGTTGTACAACATATTACATGCATACTATTGGAACCCTGTCTTTAATCTTTATTTGTGGCGAAATGTGAGCTGTGAGTACGGCCAGACATATGATATCGTATGTTGGAACGCGCAGGCGCTAGTATTTCCCCGCATCCGTCACTAGTACTAGTTGGGATTGGATTGTGTCACTCACTGCTACTTACCACGACAGGCAATTCCTGGCACTGCTACTAGTTGCTCACATACGCCATGTTTCTACGCGGCCTGTCAGTCTTGCAAGCTGTCTCTCTTGCATCTCAAGCCCAGCCAAAATCGTGCCTGCATGCTCGTCGGTACATCCAAACAACAACGAGTGACCAGGCAGAAGCTTTCCTGGAGCAGGCGCGGTCTGGAGTTGCCTTTCTATCTTTGAACAGACCGAAAGCAAAGAATGCAATCTCGTTAAGACTCCTCAAGGTATGTTGGTCAAACAATCGTTCTAGACAAAGCTCACAGAATGAGTATCATACAGGAATTTCGAGACTGTCTAGAGCAAGTACATTTCGACAAGAAGTGCGTATTTCATGTCTTCATAATTTTGAACCGACCCCTTCAACTGACGTTGAAAAGCTAGTGTACGAGTCCTCGTCGTTCGATCCACAACCCAAGGCTCTTTCTGCGCTGGCGCAGATCTCGCAGAGCGACGCACAATGAGCCAGGTTCAAGTGGACAGGTTCCTCTTGGATTTGAGAGGCGCGCTCGGGAAACTCGAGAATCTTCCCATGCCTACCATCGCCGCCATAGACGGTCCTGCACTAGGCGGAGGTTTGGAGCTTGCTCTCGCATGTGACTTGCGAGTTGCAGGGCATTCCGTGACAAAGATTGGGTTACCTGAAACGAAACTTGGGATCATACCTGGGGCTGGTGGTACTCAGCGGCTTACTCGTTTGTTGGGACTTGCTAAAGCCAAGAACTTGATCTTTACCGGGAGAGCGTTGACAGCTGACGAAGCACTAGAATATGGTACGTACCGATCACTTCGTCTTTGTTCAAGTCCTAATACATGCTCGAAGGTGTGGTGGACTATGTATCAGAAGAGGGTCAGTCAGCCGTCGATAGGGCATTAACCCTGGCGGAGGAAATATCAGTGAATGGTCAGTAAAGCAAACCTGTCGTATGATGCGTGCTCAACGCTTTCACTGTATAGCTCCTCTTGCTCTGCGAGCGGCCAAGCAAGCCATCTCACGAGCCCCAGAACTTGCATTGGAATCCGGTAAGTCATGAATGCTTCTCGTTCTTGAGGTCAAGATTAATCATGTGTTTCTATAGGGCTTGACTTTGAAAGAGCGTCATATGAGACTTTGCTGAAGAGTAAGGACAGGCTGGAAGCATTGGAGGCCTTCAAAGAGAAACGACCTCCTGTTTTCAAGGGCGAATGAGTTCTTTTCCATCCATCTGTGCATATTTCACATTATCTCCAATAAATTACAAACATAGCGTGAACAGGAGGATGTACAAGGGAATCACGGGTGCCCCGCGAACCTCCCCATATTAAGACTAGGCATACTCATCCCAGCAGGTATTGTCGGCATAGTCGGCATATGCTCCTTCAACGGCTCAAGGTCCTTCATGATCATACTCAACCGGCCCATCCCAAACCGATCTCGCATGCCCTTGCCGTCCGCTGCGCCGTCCTCCATACCTACACTGTCGTTGAACCCCTTCTCTGCCTGACCCCAATCGCTGCGTTGTGCGAGGTAGGGCTTAAGTAGTGAGGAGTCGATGCGACCGAGGTAGCCTTCTGTGATGTAGGATTTGAGGATGTCAGGGCGAACGAGGAAGACGTTGCCGAGTTGACGAAGGAACTCGAAGCGCTCGTGGAGGGACGGTATTGAGAAGGTGGCGATTGAGTCTTGGTAGCTCTTCAAGTCCCTACAAAATAAACATGAGCAAGTGGGTACATCTGATTTACTGGACGACATACTTGGCGAGCATCAAACCTCCTGTCGCACTAACGGGGAACTTCTTGAGGTGTTCGAGGAGAAGGCTGATGATAGAGCAGTCGGTCAGTAAATTTGACGCCAGATGGCAAACTCATGTACTGACCCATGGAAGCCAACGCCGACCTCTGTTAAGAAGATCTCGAGGTTCTTACCGCTGAGGTTCTCCTTAGCTGCGTCGCGCACTCTCTCTAGTACCTCGCAGCAAGCCACGCATGGCTCAGTGTTGACACGAGCGAAGGAGAGGTCGTCGTTGCGAGGCTTGAAGTCATTTCGTTTCTGCTTCGTCAGTTGTACGCCAAGGTAAACCAAGATCGCTACAGGTTACGGATTTTAAGTGTAGTCCACAGATGATAAGATACCAAGAGATACTTACCATCCGTCATCTTCTGCATGACGTGATTTACAGCACCTTCAATACGACTGACAGTCTGGTTGTTGTATACTACCATCTCTCGTCGAACTGTCACAGAAGCACTTGCGAGTGGAAGTAGAGCCATATTGACGTATTGTTGCCAGAGATGACAGATGAGGTCGACGCTTCGCAGTACGATCAACGGCTTCAAGTCGGGTTCGACTTTGAGATCGGCAGCCTCGACCCGAGTCATAACACTGTAATCGGTTTTGTTAGAAATAGCGTTGGTTGGGAAAGGATATAAAATTGATTGCGTACGTTTCAACAGCAGTTTCGATGTACGCACTTCCAATTGCAGCTGCTAGGACACGCAGCAGCGCGAAGATATGCTTAGGACTATACAACAATGGGTGATTGATGTCAATGAATTAAACACAAGAATCACTTACACATCATTCGGAGAGCTCAGTTCAACGCACCGTCCGACGGATTCGGCGTGCCACTTGAGCATCGTCTCAGCAATGGCGATATGCAGCTGACCGTCTTCTTCGCTGATAGGCTCTTCCTCTTTCGTTTTGTCTACGGTTCCTCCAAGACCACCGTACTTCAATATAGCGGCAGCGGCTTGCGCAGAAGTAGAAGAAGATCCAGAGGGTGTGGTCGTTGTAGCGGCAGCGTTGAGTTGATTGACCATACGATCAAATAGTGACGATTTTCCCCCTTTGTGTGTACGTTCCTAGATGAAATATGAGCTCCTGGCGAGACAAATGGATCTCATGGATCTTACATGATAGCGAGTGAAATTTGTCAAGAAGATCGCATAAAGTTCACCTAAGCTTTTACTCTCCCGTTCAAGATACCGCTGACCCTCCGTATATGGAACGAACAGCTCTTCCATCGCCATCTCCAGCATTGTACTTACTGTAGCTGCCGTTGCAGCTGCTGCTGCGGATGCTGTGGCATTGCTGAGTGTGCGGCCAAAGTCAATGCTGTCAACGGGAGAACGGGGAATGATGGATGGTAGCTCGTAGCCCTTGAGGTCTTCTACAAGCGCAGCGGTCTGATGATGCACCATTTGTAGCATACGGAGGAAGGCCAGGTCGGATAATGCCGCACCACGGTTGACCAAGAGCTCAAGTTGCTGCTGTATCTGTACGGCGAGTCAGCTTTGCCACACGAACATGATTAGCAACATAGTTTATACAGACCGACTGAGCAAAGACACGTTGTAAGAACACTTGCATGACGTAAGGCGGGTTTGGGAACACAGCTTGGACAATTTGAACTTCTTGGCCTACTGTGGTACGGATTTCCAGGAACAAATCCGACAACCCAGCTTCGTCAGTCGGTACGCTCGAGTCCGGATCTGGTAAGTTATCCCAGCTGAAGCATAATAAGACTGGCTGTCTTTAGGGACATTCGTGGAGACTCACATGATATCGTTCCCACTGTTGCTACTCTCCCTGACTCGATTGATGAAGAAATCATGCTGGTTAACATAAACCTGGACACACGAGGCACCACCATTGAAGTCGAGAAGCGTTTGAGCACAATGCTGCACTCAATGTGAGTATACAAATATGCGGGTAGTGAGTGTCCATACGTACGTGCATCATCTTAGGGTCACCACGACGGTAAGCTCGATCAAATAGATGCAACATGTCCTTCTCGAACTTCTCGCAATATCTGTCAATATTGTCTCGTGTCTGTGACCTTCTTCAGTATAGCAACAAACGCGTGTATACAAGTACACACTTTATCTGCGTTCGGAAGGTCGACTTCTTTGGCTACAGTACTCAATCTTCGTAGGAGGACAGCTGTTTGGCGTCTGCCTTCTTTGCCTTCCTTCTTCAGTGCGTCCAGTCGTGAAGTATCGTCTCGGGAGAATTGATTGTAAAAGTCAATAAGATCGTAGGCGGCCTGAGCCCGCTGACGCTGCTGGTGCACGGATTCAAGTTCCTCTCCTATTCGAATGGCAGTACGCCCGACTTCATTCATCTTGGTTTCCATCCCTGAGAAAGACTGTCCAACTGCCTAAAACCCCGTTTATACGTGATTAGACAGATGCAAACTGAGATACGTACCTCAAATCCTTTGTTTAGATCAGCCATCTTTTTGGAGTACTCCCTCTCAGTGACTTTCACACTCTTTTCCATTTGCTCAGTCCGGGCCTGAACATCTTTCCTCACAGCAATCAACCGGTCAACGGCAGCTTCTAAAGTACGAATAAAGGGCTTGGGATCAAAGGCTACAACGATATAAGTGTCAAGTGTATGCAGAAAGATAGCTAGTGACATACATACGTCCTGGAGTAGCTTTGGATTCTGCAATTAGCTTCTCTGAAACATCCCCGACGAAGTCTTTCACATCAAATTTGCCCTATAGTGCAACGTCAGCGTTTTTTTACTGACTGTTTAGACTTCATCCTGCACCTCAAAGACCTCCAACTGTAAGTGTTGCTGTACAACAGGATCTAGATCGTACATCCCGAATCCCTAGATAATGCGGGTGCAGTACCCAATCTTGTCGCTATTTGTTTATTCCAGTAGATGCTATGGCTGAAATAGAGAGTTTATTTTGCCAAGGATGTCGGGAAGAGCAACATGAAGGTTGTAACAAGGAGTGCTCTCGCGATGTCGGTGGTGACCATGACGGTGACTTCGATCATCTATTAGCCGCCCTAAGCACGTGATCGCGGCGAGTCGCGTTAACGCGATAATTTTTAAGTTTGGCTTAGACTCCATCCTCATCATACAACTCATCTACACAAACATTGGTCGTCTCTGGGCTTCAGGTGGAAGCACAAAATGGACCTCCCTCACCCTTTGAAGACGCTTCTGCAGTTACATGTCGCTTCGGATGGCAACGCCGTCTTACACCTCCCTTACATCCTGTCTAGCCTTACGTCCCAAGCTCTGGAACCGTCCCCTCACTCACAAAAATGGATGACTCGTATCAACTCATTGATACATTCGAAGGACAGGGGGGCGCGCTGGGCAGGTCTGTGCATAGCTCTGAGGACATCGGTCCTGTCGAAGCCAATCATGTTTGAGTGTGCTCAAAGCTGGGTGACAGCTTCACTTTCACTTGTCTCAGTTGGTACACTTTTCTACGGCACAAAAATATATCTGATTTTGTTTTTAAAACGTTTCGATAGAGAAATGAGAGTCTGCCTGTGCTTAAGGCATGCATCCGGCTGCTTCGCTATATATTCACCTCTACAACTAGTATATCCGAATTTCAACGTCAAGTAGCGATGCCCAATGTTCCAAAGTTTAGCACTGCGCTGCTCACTATCGTGGACAAAAACGACGACACAGAGCTGAAGGTAAGAGCAATACCTTCAGTACTGAACTGACCTCACATCTCCGAGAAACTAGGTACTATCACTGAACAGCTTGTCGCATCTTGTTGCCAGCCATCCCACCTTGCATCGCACGCTGCAAGCACAACTAAATTCGACAGCATTACGCTACCTAGATGGATCATCTCCAAAACCCCTACCTCAAGCTCTGGTTGAGGCTTCCTCGGGGTTGTATTCTGTCTTACATCACTTAGGAGGGAAAGTTGGTGCTGCACCGCAGTGGCGGAAACATGTTGATGATACTATACAATTTGCTTGGAATGCACTGTCAAATCTGCGCACAACCTACGAACAAGGAGGTGAGTAGGCCACTTATCTCGAATCGAAGTCTCGTAATCCGTTCGATTCAGGACAAAGGGCTCCTCAGACCACTGGGGATCCTCTCATTTCCATTCCACCGAACGCAGACAGACTGAGAATAGCAGTAAAAGTGCTGTCAGATCTTCTGCAGTGAGTATCTATTCAGCTACGCAGAGCCTGCGGTATCTGATACTTCATTTTAGGACGTCACACCCCCGACCGGTTCCCGTCCCTCTAGGACCTCTTGTGAAGCTGTGTATTGCCCTTCTATCTTGTACCCGTGAAGGCCAGGTCAATATTTATGATGTCAGCCTCTTTCATTATCTGACCATAGTTTTTACATTCATAGGCGGAAGGGCATATCGATCCTACTTTGCATATGCTAGAATCATCTATTGTATCAAACATACAGACTTTTGGATGTGTGCTCTTGCAAAACCTTGCATCTAGGTATGTCCTGTTGCTTCTATGGTCAATACAACGTCTCATTTAGTGATTAGCAGTAGACAAGGTTTAACTCCCCATCTGACACAGCTCTACTATTCCATCACACTACTTTTCGAACAAAAGCAAACGACGTTAGTGGCCAAATATTGTACTTATACCATGCTGACCGTTCGCACACAGGACTCAACAACTTCCGTTGCTTCAAACGGCTTCGGCGCTCTTGACTCATTGCCCTGGTCTCACCGACACGCAGCTCCCATCTCGCTTATTGAGAGCCATCCTGCCTAACCTTACGTTCCTATTGGCGCCACAATCAGAAGCACAGAAGAATACACCACAGGACGAAAGCAGTCAGATCGGTAGAAGTAAAAAGGGCAAAAGACGCGCACGAGGATACGAAGGAGATGAAGTCTTCAAGGTCAACCGAGGGATACTCTGTCCAACAGCAGAAGCTGGAGAGGTGACGCTAGCCACCTTGGATGGTAAGTAAACGTTGCCAATATTTACCTCATCAGTATGGTGACCAGTTATTACAGTGGTGCAGCAGCTCTTACAGAACAGTTCTTTGTCCCCCTCAATCCAATCACTGGCGGGCCGAATCCTTCTGGCTTTATACACATCTCTTCCCCACCTTACTCCTAGCCTTCTGTCGCACGATTTATCGTTGCATGATCGGCTGACAACGAAGTTGCAACAAGGCTGTATCACATTCGCAAGTGGGACATCAAGCAATATGAGCAAAAGCTTGGGTTTACTGCTCAACGCCTCCACCGCAGTCAACTCGCCGGCTTCTTTGGTAATCGTTTCACTAAATATGCATGCAGTTGTGCTGACGTCACCTACAGGCACTTTGGCAGGATATCGATCTTATGCTCCACCCGCGAGCTCCACCGCTCGTACGCGCTTTGCCGCATATCGAGTCGTTGTCTCTGTTCCAAGCAGAGGAAAGCAACGAAGAGCTTGACGCACGAAGGCAGATCGGTATTGCTACGATATCTGAGACTACACCACTACCTCAACCACAAAATACTATAGCCGTTGCTCCTAGCGTCGCACCGACTTTAATCCCTCCGGTCCAGTCTGCCTTCTCAACTGGAATTCCTCCGCCTACATCCATACATCCGCAGTCCTCGGTGCCCTCGGCTATTTCAGCGAACCAAGTATCCACACCAACACCAGCGTCGATCATCACGTCGCAGGCTAAAGTTGATGCTCCAAGACCCAGAAGTCCTCCAGCACAAACGCAAAGCGAACCACCAGTTGTTGCTTTCTCGTCCCGCGGACCGACCACCGTACCAACGACAAACTTCAGCTCGACAATAGCTGGTGGACCACCCCAAATGTCACGCGCTGTCGATTCAATGCCGACAACCAAGCCAATGGTAGTGGTTGATGACGAGGACGAGCCGATACCTACGATCGATATGGGCTCCGATTCCGACTCGGAGTAGCCTCCCCTTCATCCTCATGTTGGGTGTCATACGTAATGCATATATCTCCACAGTCTTGTTCAAGTTCTTATACGTTTATTACGAGAGCTTCCTTCTCCGTCCGACATCGCCTGATCTTCGTCAGATCGCGCCACTCCCGCGGAGTGCGAGGCTGCAGTGAAATGAGGCAGCTGAATGCAATTCGAGTGAGATTAACAAATTGCAAACTGTGGTGAAAGACGGAGAGTGTAACGCACGTTTTCTAACCATGCGATAGCTATTGTATTGTCAGGGTCAAGTTGGCGAGTGCGTTGGAGGTATTGCTCTGCGTCTCGTAACGTGCGTCTGTTAAGATGCTCAGGGTTCTCTGGGTTTGGTTGCGCGAGATAAAGACATAATAAGCCAGCATAGAGATGCAGCACTGGATTATCTTGATACGGCGGAGATGGAAGATACCTGACGAGGAATTAAAATGTATAGTCCATGGTAAAAGTTGTATAAGTGCTTACAATTCCAGTTCATCAAGAGCTCGTTCATGCTGACCAGCTTTGATGAGCAGGAGAACAAATTCTTGGAATATAGCTTCTCGCTGAGGTCAATAGCGAGTTAAGCTATCGCACAACTATTACAAAGATGATGAAGACACGAACCGCTTCAGCATATTGTCGCATCATGGCCGAAAGGTATTCCAGCCGGTCTTGCGCCTGCGAACCCTCGTAGGGTGAGTGTGTACCTGCCATAAGAGCTCCAGTTCTCCACATAGTCTTCCAGTCCATTTCTTTGCACCGCACAAGGATTGTCCACGCTCGCATTGCCCTTTTCATATCGCCTTGGTGTAAGCAGAGCTCCAGAACATCATATAACCGACGGATATGAATTTTTCGAGCGGTCCTTGGTTGTTTACCCTCAACGGGTTCAAATAAGAATGTAGGACTTGATATCATGAGAACAGAGATCCTTTCACACAAGCATTTGAGAGTATACTGGTACTGCTCGTACGAGCAAGTCGAGGAGCTGAATCAAAGAGGTTAATGGGCGCTAGTGTGAGCAATGACCTGACCGTAGTGGCAACACACGTCTCTACTTGACTCAATCTCAAACTGCCTTCATACGATCCCGGGTCTTCGACTATGAACGATGATCTGGATTTTGGGTCTTCAGTATGGGGAACGAGCGAACGATTAGCCATCTCTGTCCCGGCCGCCTCGTTCTCAGAACCTTCACCCGCGCCGTCGTCGTCGCGCAGCGGCTTTGATGACTTTGACGACTTTGGTACACCAGCGGAGACTGTTCTCGCGTCAGGAGACGAAGGAGATGATGATTTTGGAGACTTTGGAGATTTTGGAGAGGTAGCTGAGGTACAGGATGGTTCTGTCTTCGAACCAGAGCCATTTGAAGAGTCAATACCCACCCCGCGAGCTCTGGGCGATTGGACTCCCTTACGACTAGATCCGTTCCCTTCAAAGCAGGAACTACGCCGCCAAATAGACAACATATTGGATCCTTTGTGGTCTGGAGATGATCCAAGTCATTTTACCGACGATCCTATCAGACAAGTTGAAGGATTGAATCAGACTCTAGTTACGCCAGCAAGGTACCCTTCTATGACTTGATCACAAAAAGCTCAAGGCTTTAATTCACAGATCTTTGCAGCCGCCAACTCTATGATGTTCTCCTACCGGCGACGCAACCGACGTTTAGGCCGGTGAACTGGACACGATCACGCATTCGACGGCAACATCTCATTGAACTGGGGATACCCGTGAACCTTGATGAGGTTTTGCCTCGAGCAGTCACAAAGCTACCGACCCTCGAGATACATACCCGCCCAACCTCTGCCCCTCCGTTACCTCGTTCAGCCACCCCGAGGCCAACGCCAGCAGTAGCAGCAGCAGCCGTCGCAGCGTCCCAGGCTGGTACTCCGCGTTCTGGGACACCGCAGCCAGGAGTCAGAAATACTGCCCTTGCCACGGCCCAGCTTCGTTTAGGACCGAAACCAGAGATTGACGAACAGAAGATCACGTCTCTTCTCAATATTGACACTGGTATGTGGTTGATTCTTCTATAGTAGGATGAAGCCTGACGTTCTGTGCAGATAATCTGCTGCTACTTCCTGCGTCGAGATTAGAGAGATACCTCGAGGACTTCAGATTGCAAACAGCGAATACCTCTGCGCTGTTGACATACTTGCTGCAGACGCGCGATGCTTTACAACAAGACTCCGAGACTTATAATAAACTCATTGGAGAATTGGTAGGGGAAGCACAGAAGATCAAGACGGGGAGGAGAGCGGTCAGTCGCCAGTCGACGCGGTAGATCTATGTAGTTAGTGTAGGCAATTGTTGGGAATAACCACTGACAATCTGGTAGGATTATTTAATCAACTTACGAGGCTGGAGGGATACTTTGAACTTGATGCCTGCATGCGTTTTTTTTATGATTCAGAACCGCTCTCGAGGTAAATCTCGTGACTCACCTTGAATATAAAAGCGAAAAGAGTCTTGTAGCAGAGAGAAAGTCAGACAAACAACATGCCCTATGTACTACTAAACGTTGAACGTTGAAGGTCAGTGATAATGGGCGCTTCATGTACCATATTAGCGGATCAAGCGGGCCGGGAGGAGATGATCACCCAAAATTTTGGACCGAGTGTGAGACGCCCATAAGCGAACTGCCCGCGGTCACAGACTCCAAAGCCACTTTGCGTTCTTCAAGGCTCGCGTCCAGGACTGGCCAGCTACAGTCTGCAGGACCGTTGGTTCGGTCCATAGCTGCGTCCGTATTATTTCTCATTTATTGCTGCCGCCATGAACATCTCTCACTCTATCCCGGCGACCGTTGAGAGCATCTCGTTTTCATTTCTCTCCTCCGAGGATGTTCGTCGCATATCCGTCAAGCAAATAGTCAACCCGATCCTCCTTGATACCCTGAATCGTCCCAATATTGGTGGATTATATGACCCTGCTCTTGGACCTAGTGACAAGCAAGACATGTGCGTATAGTTGTCTGTGGCGGCTACATGCGTACTGACATTTCTCCTGTAGTTGTGCGACATGTCGTTTGTCGTATTTCGCGTGCCCTGGGCACTTTGGACACATTGAACTACCGGCACCTGTCTTCCATCCGTTGTTTATGGGCAAAATGTACGACATTCTCCGCGGAACATGTCTGTTCTGCCATCGCTTCAAGACCAGTCGGTTCGTGGTGAGTTAGATTAATGGTTGGGATGTTCTTCTCCCATCTCATATGTACCATAGACAGCAAGGTTCATTGCCAAGCTTCGCTTGCTTGAGCATGGATTTCTGGTTGCTGCCAAGCAAGTAGACGACATGAACATCACCTCGCAGAAGAAGGGGCGGTTGGAGGAGGATGGGGACGAGGACCCTGCAGAGTCGTTTGAGGCGTTTGAGGCAAGGTTAGAGGCGTTTGTTGCCATCTATCTTGCCAGCGCTTCTTCGAGCAAGCGCGACGACTACAAGGACGGACAGGTGTATCAGGAACGCAAAGCTGTGATTCACGAGTTTCTGAAGACTGCGGTCTCGAAAAAGTGTCAAAACCCAAACTGTGGAGCGTGGGTTCTTGTTCTCACGTAATGCATGCTACCTGGAAACTTATTCTTTAATTAATATAGCCATGGGTACACGTTCCGGAAAGAAGGACACACCAAGATTATAGAGTATGACCTGTCGTTGAAGCAGAAGACCCAACACGACATAATAGGTCTCACTCGGCCCAACGTCCTTCTTGATCACCACGACAGCCATCGCAGTGAAGATGTCGAGATGCACTCGGGCTCTGAATCTGAGGACGAGGGCGAGGATGTTTTCTCCGACGATGACAAAGATGTTCCCTCCGACGACGATGACGCCTCCTCCATCTCCTCCACCTCTCCACCACAGACAGGCCAACACCCCCCAAAGTCTGCGAGTGGCAAAGTCAAGACTGCTCGCGGACGCAACGAGCGTGTGGTGGCTCCCGAAGAGTGCCGTGCCCACCTGCGTCGTCTGTTTGCCACAGAACCAGTGATGTGCTCCCTTCTCTTCGGCCGCCACGGCCCCTTTGCCCCTCTGACCCCACACAAACTATCCTTGGCCTCTCCCGACATCTTCTTTCTCGAAGTCATTCCCGTCAGCCCCACCCGATTCCGTCCACCAGCAAAGATGAACGACATGTTGTTTGAACATAACCAGAACGAGCTCTTGGCCCGTGTCCTCACCACCTCCTATCGTCTGCGCGACCTCAACGACAACTTACGGGCCGCATCCGCCAAAGCATCGACTGTGGACGAAGCAGCCAAGCGACGGTTGCTGCAAAGTTTGCTCGACACCCTCATTCAGCTGCAGGTCGATGTCAACAGCTTCATCGACAGCAGCAAGAACCCTGCGCCGGTTCGGCAGGGCAAGCTTCCTCCTGCTGGTGTGAAGCAACTTCTGGAAAAGAAGGAGGGTCTTTTCCGCAAGAACATGATGGTATGTTGTTGTCTCTGTGCCGCCCAATGTGATGTTCATGTCTTTTTTTCAGGGAAAACGTGTCAACTACGCCGCGCGCTCAGTTATCTCCCCCGACGTCAATATTGAGACAAATGAGATTGGAATTCCTCCTGTGTTTGCCCGTAAACTGACTTTTCCCGAACCTGTGACTCCTGCAAACTTCCATGAACTCAGAGCGTTGGTTATCACTGGTCCCAATGCCTACCCCGGGGCCACAATGGTCGAACACGAGGATGGAACTCTCCAGTATCTCGTCAGTTTTATCTACATCTAGTCGAGAAAAGCCACAGCATTCACATCATTTACAGGCTAAAATGTCGGTGGAGCAACGCACGGCTATAGCAAACCAGTTATTGACGCCCCAGGAAGGTGAGCGTGGTCTGACACGCGCCGGGCTGCGCACACGCACAGCTGCCATCAACAAGAAGGTCTATCGCCATCTTCGCGATGGCGATCAACTCATCCTCAATCGTCAACCGACCTTGCACAAACCGAGCATGATGGTCCACAAAGCTCGGGTGCTCCAGGGTGAGAAAACTATTCGCATGCATTATGCCAATTGGTACGTATTTCATTGGCGTCCTCGTAAAACATTTGACGGACTTACGGTATTCCATGTGATAGTAATTCATACAACGGTGAGACTCCAACCTTGAACTCAATACTTGACCTACTTGACTAAACGCTCATATGTTGTTAGCCGACTTCGACGGAGATGGTACGTCGTATCCAGAGACATTTCAATCCCATGTACTAACAGTGCGCCTTAGAGATGAATGTTCACTTTCCCCGTAAGGACTCCTTGTTCATCGTCTAGTTCCCTCATTAATAATCTTCCTTGTAGAAAATCAGGTAGCTCGGGCAGAGGCCATGTTCATCGCCAATACAGACAATCAGTATCTTGTCCCTACATCCGGTAAACCACTGCGTGGTCTCATCCAGGACCATGTCGTCGCAGGCGTTTGGATGACGGCAAGGGATAGCTTTTTCACACGCGAAGAATACTTCCAACTGCTGTATGGCGCTATTCGACCAGAGACGTCACCTGGTGGGCGGTTGAAGACCTTGCCACCCACCATCTGGAGACCACGACCTCTGTGGACCGGAAAACAGATTGTGAGTCTCATCAACTAAGTCGGGCGGTTTGGTACAAGTATTAAGTTCTCGTGATAGATTTCAACCGTTCTACTGAACATCGCGCCTCCGAATACTGAGGGCCTGAACCTTAAGTCGAAATCGAAGGTTCCGGGCTCCCTATGGGGCAAAAATTCCGAAGAAGACGTCGTCGTCTTCATGCATGGCGAGCTCATGTGTGGTGTACTGGATAAATCGGCGTTTGGAGCCACGGATTATGGTCTCGTGCACTCTGTTTATGAACTCTACGGGTCTGATATCGCTGGTATCCTCCTGGGAGTCTTGAGCCGTCTATTCACCAAGTTCCTCCAACATCGTGCCTTCACATGCCGAATGGACGACTTATCTCTAACGCCGCAAGGCAATGCCAGCCGAAAGCAGCTTCTCGAGCGCGGTGCGAATCTTGGAACTGAGGGTGCCGTCGAAAACTTCCCATCCTTGGCTAACACCCCAGACACAGAGAAGCCGTTTGCACTGCGTGGTCTACTCGAGGAAGTGCTGCGAGACGACTCCAAGATGGCGGGCCTTGATATGACGGTAAAGAGTAAAATGGCCAAGCTCACGAAATCGATTGCAGATGCCGTTATGCCTCACGGTCTGCTGAGACAGTTTCCGCACAACCATATGCAGGCCATGACCCAGTCCGGTGCCAAGGGAAGCGCTGTCAATGCGCAACAGATTTCTTGCGCTCTTGGCCAGCAGGAATTGGAGGGACGGCGTGTTCCTGTTATGGTCAGTGGGAAGACATTGCCATCTTTCAAACCATTTGAAACGAAAGCAATTGCGGGTGGTTATGTCGCCAGCCGTTTCTTGACTGGCGTTAAGCCACAGGAGTTCTTCTTCCATTGTATGGCTGGCCGAGAGGGCCTTATCGACACTGCCGTCAAAACCTCCCGTTCCGGATACCTCCAGCGCTGTCTCATCAAGCATCTGGAAAGCATTCGTATACACTATGACAACACAGTCCGCGGTGGAGACTCCTCCATCTATCAGTTCTACTATGGCGGAGACGCTCTGGACGTCACGAAACAGAAACACTTGCTTCAGTTCGACTTTGTCGCTCAGAACTATGGGGCCTTTGTGAACAAACTGAACGTCGTCAATGCCATGGGACGTCTCGATCACAGCGCGGCCATTGAGCACATGAAACACAACTTGAAGGCCAAGAGAAAGAATAGAATGCACAAAGTCGAGGATCCTACGATTTCACGCTTCAACCCTAGTCGGTTCTTGGGTAGCACCTCTGAGAAATTTGCCGAGCTGTTGGATGAGTATTGTGATAAGCTTAAGGCAGCGCGCCACACCGAGTCGCACATACAGCGGCGGAACGAGCCCATTGGTGCAAAGCAGTTCCGCCACCTGATGAACCTCAAGTACATGCGTAGTCTCGTGGAACCTGGTGAGGCTGTTGGCCTTCTTGCATCGCAAGGGTGCGTGATCCCGAACTTTACGGGTTTTCTCTCAAACTAAACCCTATGACGCTTATCAGTGTCGGCGAGCCTTCAACGCAGATGACTTTGAATACGTTCCACTTCGCTGGTGAGTAAGGTTGACATACAATTTAAGTGGTGCTATTGACACCGCTCATCAGGCCACGGTGCCGCCAACGTCACGTTGGGTATCCCACGTCTTCGAGAAATCGTCATGACGGCGTCCCGGAAGCCGAAGACACCTTCTATGACCATGCTTGTGCGTTCCGACATTGTGGATGAAGACGTCAACGCGTTCTGCAAGAAGGCTGGGCGATTAACCCTTGCGCAAGTTGTTGACAAGGTGACAGTGAAGGAGACTCTTGTTGCGAATGGCTCGACGCGCACAAAGGACTTTACTGTCGAACTCTCGTTCTATCCTGCTTCCGAGTACACCGCGGAATATGGCGTGGAACCGTTTGAGGTCCTTTCGGCTTTCGGGACGAAGTTTGCTCTGAACCTGAAGAAGGAAATTCAGAGCGAACTGCGCAAATTTGATCTGGACATGAAGTCTCAGATGGCTAACTTGGGCCGCGGTAAAATCGTAAGGGAGCGGGCCGGTGATGGCGAAGGAGGCGATGAAGAGGGTGGCGATGATGCTGAGGAACTTGCGGGTAAGACAAGAGATGACGAGGAGGAGAGTGAAATTGGGGACGGTGATGCATCGGCTGCGAAACGGCAACGTCAGACGAAGGAACAGGCATCGTATGAGGAAGATGAGGAGGACGATGATGGGGATGAGAACACTGCCATGAAGGACGACGAGATCGAGGCAGCTTACGCTTCAGATCGTGATTCAGAGGACGGTGAACCTTTGGCAAGCTCAGATGATTTGGCTGAGCAGGTGGAGATCGTGGAGTCGACATTCCTGGAACATTTCCCGCAGGCCAGGGCATTCTCCTTCCGTGATTCTGGTTGCACGATCGACCTGCAGGTGAGCTCACAGCATAGTTCAGTTTTATTTGTCCTTGACATCCTTCGCAGTTCAGTTCAGACATGCCCAAATTGCTTCTCGTCGGCATAGTGGAGAAAGTATGCCAGAAAACGGTTGTCCGGGAAATTTCGGGCATCACAGACTGTTTCAAGAGCAAGGAGGATAAAGGTGGGAATACTGTATATCGAGTAAGTCAGAATTTACGAACACCATCTTCAATGGAGCTAACGATGTATAGCTTACTACCAATGGGTCGAATATTTCGGGCATTTGGCACTTTGCCTGTGGTGATTCCGACGATATTATCGACGAGAACAGCATCTATTCCAATGATATATACGCTCTGCTGACCACTTACGGCGTAGAGGCCGCCCGAGCTGCAATTTTGAGAGAAGTGGGTGGGGTGTTCGATGTCTACAAGATCGACGTCGACAACAGGCACCTGCAGCTCATTGCAGATTACATGGTGAGGGTACATCTCGATTCTCACACATATTCGATATTAATCTCGCTGTGATAGACATTCGACGGTGGTTACAAACCATTCAATCGGTCAGGTATCTCGACCAATCCCTCCCCGCTCCTCAAGGCATCGTATGAAACTACAGCCTCCTTCCTTTCTGATGCGACGTTGCACGGGGACTTTGACGATCTCAGCACACCATCGGGCAACATTGTCGCCGGGCGATTGAATTTAACAGGCACAGGCGCATTTGACGTGGTCATGCCGTTGAGCTCGTGAAAAGGTCTGCGAGCGTCATTGCGCTCGCTAGGGACCATTGATGTATCTTGTTGGGTTTTGTACAACTATACTTATATGTGTCTTTCTTTCTTTCTGACTTTCGAAATAAACAAAGCTATTGATCGTAAGGGAGCCGATTAGTAGTATCCTGATAAAACGTTCAAACAAGGCAGTTGGATATTGTCACACCTCGAGACATTTCACGTAATTATCCGGACATGGGTCACTGGATACCAGGAACAAGCGCTTGTAAGCTATCGTAAATCACGAACGCCACTTGGTAGCTCATTTATATCTTGAAAGTTTAAGATCATGAAGACTTACCTCACAGTGAGGGGATCAGAATCACGGCACTATTCGGAGTGTCTATATGACTGAACTTACATGCCAAGTTCATACCGCTGTTGTATTTCAATATTCAATCCCCGCGGGCTGGATATTACCAGAGTATTCTATCGCTTGCGAGAGACGGCCAGCATATGATTCGCTCAAAGGAGGTCACCAGACCCAGTGCATCCAGCTATTTATCGATACTTTCCAGGTGGCAATGAGCCGCCACACTCACCACGTCATCTGGCAGGTTCTGGCGAGCATTTCTTTGTACAGGTCCCCCATGATACTACTTGGCGTTTAAGACTCGAGTTTCCGCATAGTGAAATGAGGAGCTGCTCCGAGGATATCGAGAACTTCGCGTCAGCTCGATCGAAAGGGCTTAGTTTGGGCCTTTGCCATACCAGGCCACGGTCCCAGAGCATTCTCTTGTATTCGGCGATTACGCCGCGCGGCAAGGGAGGGGGATGCATCGCCCACTCGCGATAAGCACCCATATACGATGCATGTTGTCTTGACTGCGGCCTACATTGTAGAAAAAAAAGTAAGATCCTGACTCTCAAGATCGACTAGGTAGATGTGACAATTATCTGCCAGTTGTGCTGCCTCCGAAACGTATATAAGGTCTACCCTCCTTCGTGTTCAGAATCAGCACCTCAGAACTCGTACTCGTACTACAGCTACAACGCTCACCTCTATCCTAAACTTCCTTCGCCATGTGTAAATTCCGCCGGTGAGTACGACCTACATCTGACTTGTAGTATAGGATCTCACTAACTAGACTTATGGCAGTGTCAGAAACGTCTACAGGTGTGGCCATGCTATCAACGAGGTAAGTTATCCCCTACCCATTAGAATCCAGCACTCACCAAGTCTATTACAGCCGGACGTGGAGGTGGGCCATAGCCTTGCTTGTAGTACTCACCCTCACGACACTCTCGCAGATCAGATGTGAATCGACGCGATGCAAGTTCAGTCCAATGCACCCTCTCGATTGCGAACCCCCAAGGTGCAGCGAGACCTGCTGGCAATAGTGAGTGTGCTTCCTATGCTGTCTTTCTCGCAGAGATACTTACAGTTGCGTGTAGTCGCCAATACCCCGAGCAATACTGTAAGTCTCTATCGCCTTGATTACCAGTATAGAAGATACTGAGCCACTGAGCAGCGCCACACATCAATGGCGTGTGCCCACAATGCGCCGCAGCTGGCCTTTGTTAACCGCGTATCAATCCAGCATGCCCACATACAGGCGTTGCTAGTATTGATGACAGAGATTAACGAATAGCATACACGGTCTGACAAGCGTTTTCTGTAACGAGACTCCCTTCCTCTCCGATTGTACCTATGACCAATACGTTCAGCGATAATCATGAAGAATACGTGTCCGCTCCACTTACAGTTGTCTGCGTTGTGCGGCTGCAATCTTTGGTAATGTATGTCACTCACTTTGGATGCTCCGCGAGATCGCCTGCGCCAAATGGACGACAAGGACGGCGCCGACGACACCAGCAATCTGATTGAGAGAAGAGACAGATTGCCGATTAAATAGAGTTATCAAGCATAGTGTTACAAGGAAAGACCATGAGGAAGCATACGGAAGTTGAAATCTGAGAACGAAGGTAAAACCATATCAGTCTTCATCTGTGATGTCGTGCTTTTTCTTCAACTGGGAAAGCTCTTCCTCTCGGCGAGCGAGATCCGCTTTCGCCGCAGCGGCATCTTGCTTAGCGGGCATATGATACAGTACAACAATGTACCGTTCCTGAAGATGAAATCCGTTCAGATGGTCCAATGCATTTTTTGCCTGCAATGCAAGCGTTAGTCCAGGCCTGTTCGTTCGCTGGTGGTACCAAGGCTCACATCCATCACGTCGTCAAAGACAACAAAGGCTGTACCGCGTGTTTTCTGCTCGTTTCCGATGCGAATTTGCCGTATGCTGCCATACCGGCCGAAGAGGTCATACAGGTCTTCGCCAGTGATCTGGTAATTCAGGTTTTTCACGAATAGTATGCGATTCGCACCGGGCGGAAGCTTTGACTGTGTTGCATTCAGTTCCAGAGAAGTTCAGCAAGTGCATACACATACCGTTGGTCGTGGTACAGCCATGTTTACTCCAAGGTCAGAGAGCGAGCAGAGTGGATGAAAGAGGCAAGAGGCGTGGCGGGGACTCGGACTATTTAGCGCCACCAGTAGCGCGTTACCTCATCGTGACGAGTCACGCGTGCGGAAAGTCTCGAATAGGAAGGTGTGATGGGTCATCATAACTTTGCGAGTGTGCGCAATCGCGGCGAATGCCTCAGAGTTGTGGCCACCTGCCACTTGTTCTGAGGAGTACTCTAATGGGAACGGTCTCTTGTAAGCTTGATGGCAGATAACGACAACAGCCTAGGGATTTTGGCGGAATGTGTGATGATTGGGCGGTAGAGGCACATTGATTAAATAGCCTCAGACTCCCCGTTTCGTTCCTACCGGGACCACGGTGTCGGCCATTTGTTGCTCGTATGTCGCACGGATATCATTGATAGCGCCTACAGCTACTTCTTCATAGTTATGCCTTTGTACGTTATAATTGCCAAGCAAGTTCCGCAAGCCGAGTCATAATTTAGCTTCAGTGGTTGCTACTATAGAATTGCGACTTCATCTCCCGGAGGAATGGAACAGTTTTTCGGCTGCTATGTAAATTACTTAGGCACTTAACGAAAGATACACACATTTGGGTTTTATAGTGTGGCGGCTCGGCGGGGTCGGCCGTTCACACTGTTTCGATGTAGCCGTGTGTTACTATTGTCCGAGTCGGACGGTCATAGTTCAACGCTGTATTCATCTGTGGAGTGGAGAGCTAGTCTTCTGATGAGATGAGACAGTCGTTGGCAGACATAGCGATCCGTCGTGGACATCCATACAGCCGAGAGTGAGTGGCCTCACTAGCCACAGGGCCTTTAACTCGAGAGGTTTAAAGCGTCTGATAAGATTATGCGTTCTGTGTTTATCAAGGGACAGTCAAACGATCGCCCTAAAGCTAACGCTGGCATCAGAAGGGATGATCAAACTCTGCACGACTGGGACGTACCTTCCACGGTAAGCTTAAACCCATCGTAAAAGGCGGCACCTGGGAGTGTGTCGTGTCTGGTGACTAGGTCTGTTGAGATGTGTTCCACAAAGTGCCAAGAGACGCGGAACTTGGCTACTTAGGATATGCATTTGAGTCGCTTGTTGAGCGTGAGGTGGAGAAGCACCCCGGGCCTGAGCACAAAAAAGCGTGTGCTTCAAGGAAGTCCATCTATACCATCGCAAATCTAACTCCGACGAGCGACCGTAGTCAAGATAATCCAAGTCTACAAATGCTTCTTTGAAACCAGATACGTATAGGCGCCTGTATGACAGATACTTCCCTGAGTATCTTCCATGATTTCCGTGGCGAATAAAGGTGAGACTTGCCATACGGAGTCGCTAAACTACCTTACGCCCGCTTCCAACACCAATGAGGCTCAGATATTTCGGTCGTCATACGGAGCCAGTTCCCAGGGTCCTATAGGAAGCTGCATAAATGTAGTAATGTCTTCCGCGCTACTATCAGCCCTTGACGGTCGTGGTTCGCGGCTGTGTCGTGACCGAGTGAGTTTTAGACTCCGCATGGCTCCCGTGGTAGCTGACAGTTCTCCTGTGATTAGCGGAGATAAGAGGTACACAGTGGAAGTGCCGTCCGTCCTGTAAAACTCATTCTCACCCAATGAAAGCTGCTTCGATGAAACGTAAATCGTCAAAAGTCGCAGAGTGTGGGCACATAACGCTTAACCCCTCTAACGCCTCTTAATAGTTCGAAGTCTTCATGTTTGCTTTGATCTGAGGGTCCAGTGAACAATAGTATCCTGATATGCAGTGATTATAACCATTGATGACTTCACTTGAAAGACTCTAGTAGGCTGGGGTGCTTACAGCTTGATTGCTTGGAGTAAACCCAAGAAATAAAAGTGCCCGGAGACGCGAAATGGCATGACGTTTGTGCATATCCTGAACAGGTGAGAAGTAATGGCGGTAAGATGGCAAGAGAAAGTTAATTTCCCGCACCGGAGTAGTACTATCCCGGTCCATGTTGCAAATGGCTATTATAAACAACTCTCTTCTGCTGACGAGATTCATGTCTGTATACGTACGTGAGGCTTGTGTAGCTTTATACACGTCATTGTTACCTGAGGATTCCTTCCTATACGCCAATCAGGATCGGGACCCGCCTGTGAAGCCTGATATATGATAGTTTGCACCCCCTTGAAAAATTCAGCCTCATTATCAGTATGAGCACATAGTACTTTGGCTGGTAGAATCGTTTCCTTCACGGACCCGTCTCTCGAGCCTTGGCACTAAGAATAGCACGTTATCCTCCAATCCGTGTAGTTTGACTATGGAATGCTGCTCACTTGAGAAGCTAGAGAGCATGATGTCCGAAGGATCTTATCAAGTCTCACGGTATGTCCTTTGTCAGAACGGTGGGGACCCGAACTTTCCGGATTTCTGGACCATCAGGGCTTCTGTGATACTCGTGGTTGCAGCGTTGTTGTAGTCGCCATCCAGAGAAAAACAAATAAGCTCAAAGAATACACTTCAAATGCTCTAGACTTCTACTCTACTTGCCTTCTCCGTGAGCCTGGCTGTGTGGCAGTGATGACCGTTTGTTGCTGTTCTTCCCGGCTATACACTGTGACGGGGACTATCAATGCACCCGAAAACTAGCAAGGTGCTGGCAGTTACTCGGCTTTTCCTGGAGTGGGGAAAATCGGAACGAGTAGATAAATCTTCCAGTAGCAGAGAGACCCTATTTCAACGGTGGATATTCAGTTTATCGGTCCCAGATAACTACGAGTCCAAAACCGAAAACAAACCACAACACAGATGGTGGTCCACGAACGGCATAACATCCAAATCCAGGGTTCGTAGGTTTGATCATTAGTTCGCATGTCATTCAAGTAGGGGGCGCGATAGACAGTATTGTATTGTATTGTCGAGCGGGGCGCAGGAACACGGCTCGATTTCTTCCGACGGAAGACAGACGCGTAGGAATCTAAAACAACTTCTATTGAGCATTTCGGATGAATTATACGAAGCGCTGTTTGAGGTGTACAGTCAGCGCACCATACTCCCCATTTACCATTCATTTACTGAAAAACTTACATGCGGTACACTTGTGAGATATGTCGGCCGTAGATTTACGGTCCGATCACTTTCCAAATTTCAGAGAAAGCTGCTCGACTGCTATGCAATCATTCGCGCCACGAACACAGACTACGGTGGCACTTCCTTTCTCCTCAGTGTCCGGGATAAGACATTTGACGTCCTCCGCATTTGGGCAAGGGCACTGCGAGGGATTAGGCACACAGGCCAGTGTCTCTGGACACAGGTAGTTGGAACAAGGGACTACCATGGTTTACAAAGTCGAGTCAGCACAGTCAAACCGTCTTTCCCAAGAACAACGTGGGTACATACCAGCGTCTGCTTGAGCAGCCCATTGGGGAGCGTGATTGGGTTGTCGCTGCTGATGACCTGGGTGCTGTCCCTGCCCGAACATCTGTTCGAAGAACTGGAACTGACTCAGTGCACCAGGAGCTGAACATGCGAGCAGTAGAAATGTGAACACTGTATACCACATCGTCAGGTTTGTGCAAGGTTCAACGTACGAAGCTCGCCTGATCATCCACGTTCAACCCAGATATTGACGCCTGAGATCGTGGCAACAGAGGTCTCGTGACCTAGAGCGCTCATACGGTACCCTGGAGAATGGGGGGGTTTGTCTCAGGCTACTGAGAGGTGTGGCCACCGTCTCTAAGCTCATACCATGCCAGTGGAGTGATAATATAACATAGTAGGCATGAACATCCGAGAGTAGAGGTATGTAATACAAAATAGAACAAACAATTGTGTTGTAATGAGATCAAGCATAGTCGTTGAGTGGGACAGGTCTAATACATGACTTGGGGGGTGTTCATAAATCCATGGCTCGCACCACATACTCGTGGCCGAAACTACAACATTCATGCGACTTCATAGTAAGTCCATGCCGTCTGCCTCGTCCGTCAGTTGTCTTCGAAGGCTCAGACGTTCCGATCGGCCAATCGGGGTCCTTCGAGGTGTGGTAGGGCCGAGAAATGGTGAGCCAAGTAGGCCAGTCCTACTGCGCTTGGGTCCTGGGGTGCATGGACTGGTCTGGGTTAGATTGGCAGACTGCAGGCGGCGTGCAAGAGGGGTGATCGGTACTGGATCGCATTGACGGTGATCGGGGTGGAAGCTGAGAGAAGGACTACCTCCGACTGGTGAGAACGGCGAAGACACCTCAGGCTTCGTCTTCTTCTTCAGCATGAACGGCGGTGCGAGGCCTGCTGCCGGCGGCATATTCTCCTTGTCTAGGTCGGAAGCAAGCTTAAAGGAAGCACTTCGGTTCGGGAGGGATTCGAGGTCGTGAATAGACAAAAAGCTGGCCTGCATGACGGACGAGTCGTGATGAATGAGAAAGCCCGGGTAATGCATGGATCCTGAGTCATGACCTGCAATCGCGGACTGCGGCTCATTCACGGAATGGGCAGTATCTGGTGGGGTCGACCGAGCAGTGCCTACCACCACGCCTTCTGGCAGAGATACAAGGTTGTGCGAGAGGGGAGGATGAACCTGAGTAGAGGAAGATGAAAGCGACGAGGCCGTGGTTAGACGAGCCCGCCTAGGTTTCGCGAGAGTAGTGCCGTTGTGGCCCCACAGTAGATCTACAGCAGTTTCCTTGCATTTGGCTCGTTGGGGTTGTTCTATGAATACATTAGCCTTCCTTCCATCAAGGCCGTTAGTGGCAACAGGAGCAGAATGGACGGATGATAGGCTGCTGGTTCGAGCCGATGCTACAATGCCTCGTTCATCTACCAGCAGTCGTCGTTTGGATGGTGAGCCATCCGGCAATCGTTCAGGAGATGCGGGACGTTTGTTGCTCGGGATTCGTGGTCGTAGGAATGGTAGAGAGTGGGAATAGGATAGATTGGTCTTGGTAGTGAATGCCTCCAAGGGCAAGTCGCGTAGTGGACCTGGTCGTTCGTATTGCATCGTGGGATGGGAAAATGATGGACGTTATTGAGTGGATGAATATCTGTTGAAGTAATAGGTATCGCGGGTGGAACAGGAGCTTGAATAGTGATGGTGGTGGAGGTTGTAGGTGGAAGTTGAAGAAAGACAGACGAACGGCCGAGAACGCCTGCACGTTGACTTTACGCGTCGCGTCCTGATCACGTGTTTAAAACAGTGCGTAAGTGTGACTAGCGTAACGTGTGACAGATCGCGCTCGTGATCAAGTGCTTGACGCCAGACTGCTCTCCGATGTCACGTCGCGAACGAGGTCGCAGAAAACTTCGAATTCCACGAACTACAGTATATATTTCTCAGGAATTATGGGGAGAAATAAAACAGCGATTCTGATATCAAAATGATGTAGTAAAAATATCCATGGCGCACACAAGTAAGTCACGTAGGAACTAGTATGTCATGACAAGTAGTTGGGGCGCATTCTTGTTTCAAGTTGAAAAGGCTGCGTGCGAGCATGAATACTGAGTGCTTACTGACTGATGAACCTTGCAAGGCTAGGCCGTCAATACAAAGGTCACTTTCCCTGCGGTTCCATCGCGGAGCTATGGGACATACGAGACAGGGATAGCTGATCCAACTAGCAGGATGCATTGATATGGGAGTCTCGACATTGAAGATAGGTACCGTATCCACTTTCGCATGTAGACCACGACCGGTCATGTCGGTTGCAAGAAGGCCGAGCGATTGAGTTGAAGGCATGGATGAATGAAATTGAAGTACAGGGGTTGATCACTAGAAAGGCCGTATCGAGCGATCCCTGAAAGGCGTGACAGTCCATTTACGAGCGAAAGAATAGATAGAAAACATTACGAAAGCAATACAGTGTACAACAGCAACATCAAATGAGTTCTGCGGCATTGACAGGCATTTCATCCTAGAGATCATCTGGTCAGCAGAATAATATTGATCGATATGGAGCCGCTTACAATTTGCGTGCTATAAAATTGCTCTTCAAAGGTTGTGAATACCAAATTGTTCGGCATGGGGTGGAGCGAAGGAACTTACCAATATCACGCAGAATTCGAACGTCGTCGACGGTAACGAACTGCGAGTAGAGTGATAAAGGAACGTCAGTACCACTTCAGGAAGATACGGTTGTTGAAGCGTACATTGATAGCAACACCTTTGCGACCGAACCGACCGGAGCGACCGATACGATGGATATAGTTTTCACGATTCCTGCGAGCGAGTGATGAGCGTCAGAAGGGCACGGCAAGGCAAATCACTCACGCAGGAAGGTCGTAATTGATGACCAAAGACACTTGCTGAACGTCAATGCCTCGCGCCCAGACGTCAGTTGTGATAAGGACACGCCTGTGGGATTGAGATGAGAACTAGAAATCTGTGGGATTAGAATTTACTTACGAAGTTCCACTCCGGAATTCGGCCATGATGGCATCCCGCTCCTTCTGTACCATCTCACCATGCATTGATGATACGGTGAAGTTGGCCGCCCGCATCTTCTCTGTGAGCCAATCGACCTTCAGGGACATTCTCAGCGTCAATTACAGCTGCATACTGCTAGAAATACAAACCTTTCGCCTTGTATTGCAGAAAATGACAGCTTGTGTGATGGTCAAGGTATCGTACAGGTCACAGAGAGTGTCGAATTTCCAGTCTTCTTTCTCCACAGCCACGAAGAACTGCTTAATGCCCTCAAGAGTCAACTCATCACGCTTGACCAAGATGCGAATGGGGTCCGTCATGAATTTTGTCGTCATCTCGAGAACATCGTAGGGAAGCGTGGCGCTGAGAAGGACGACTTGTGTTGCAGGTGGAAGGTAGCGGTAAACGTCGTAAATCTGGTCCTTGAAGCCCTTGTTTAGCAGCTCGTCTGCTTCATCCAACACAAGCATCTTGATATTCCTGGTTCGCAAGCTTCGACGACGAATCATGTCGAAGACACGGCCAGGGGTACCCGAAACGACGTGCTGACCGTATTCGAGCTTGCGGATATCCTCGCCAATGGAGGTGCCACCAATGCAGGCGTGACATTGGACGTTCATATAATCACCCAGCGCAAGGACGACCGATTGAATCTGGGTAGCCAATTCGCGTGTAGGTGAGAGAACAAGAGCTTGTGTCTCCCTAACCGTGACGTCGATAGACTGCAAGATGGAGATGGAAAAAGTTGCAGTTTTACCAGTTCCAGACTGCGCTTGCGCAATAACATCTCGCCCTTGAATAATGGGCAATATGGCTCGTTGCTGAATAGCAGACGGCTTTTCAAAGTCTAAGAAACACCTTTATCATTAAATTTTGTGTTAAAGGAGTGACTGCAACGCACTGTAGGCATAGATTCCACGTAACAGATCCTCCTTCAATCCGAGGTCATCGAATGTTGAGACGACAGAGACCGCCTCAGAGGACTCGAAAATGAGTTTCTGCCATTGCAAAGGGTCAGTTAACTGGATTCGTTATACATTCAAGCTAACTACTGCTGACCTCGTCTCCAGGATTGATTCCCGACATTTTGCTGCTGAGTGGTAAGAACGAAGAGAGCCTATGCTGGTCGGACTTTGAAACACGCTCGTTGAGAGCTAGCGCGCAAACGCCCAGAGCAAGCTTCACCGTGACCGCCGCCACCGTTCTCGTCTTTACTCGTAGCGTCGACAAAATGGACTCCATCATCGAGGTTCAAAGGCAAACTCACGAAGAAATAGAGCATTTTGAACGAGCTCTATATACAATACTAGCTAAGCCTCAGTCTACTCATGAAAGCAAACTGCAGACAGAGCACAAGGCATCCCAAATCTTGGACCGTATATCCGCTCGTGTCGCCACCCTCAATAATGCGTACGAGGATGAGGAGGCAAGGAAGGTTGAACTCGACCTCCTGTCGTCTACCTCTAATCCAGGGGACCTTTCCGAGTTCTATAAGCGGCTAGACAAGATCCAAGAACATTATGCAAAGTACCCGGAAGACGTTACTAGTGGGTTTGACTTTGAACTCGCGGCATTCTTAGATGATGACCAGGATCGACTTGATGATGAGGAATATGAGGAGGATGATCGTGAGCTTCTCGTATAATATTGTTACTGCCTTATAACTTATGCTCCTGCAGCCGTCGCTCTTCTCTTCTCTGGCGAGGAACAATATGGCAAGTACTTGGATCTCTACACCAACCACGCCGCATACAACAACTTGAAAAACGTCACCAAGCGTGTGGGATATTTGCAATATCTCGACGTCCTCCTTGCTGCTCAATCCGTGACGGTGCACTCTGAACTACCGAAGGATTGTCGTCTCAGCAGAGACTATGAACTGTGAGTTCCAACAGTCCTCGTCGAGTACACCATTAACGGTATTCTTTAGGTACATAAAAGCGCTCCATACGTATTTACTGTCGTTCACGAAGAGATCCCAGCCGCTAGTCGACATTGCATCGCAACAACGTGAGGCCGAGGAAGTCTTCATTCGACAGTGGGAAGCTGGAGAAATCGAAGGCTGGGAAGAGAACCGTGCGGCCCAGAACGGCGAGGGTTCTGGTGGTATATGGTGTTCTGCATGTAAGCACGATGCCTTTGCGTCGTGAGGTGACTCTGAATATCCGTGTAGGTCAGAAAATGTACGCAAAGCAGACGGTATACGACGCACATCTCACCTCGAAAAAGCACGTCAAAGCAGCAGCGAAGCAAGCGGAATCTGGGGCACCACCTCTGAACCCCAATGGACCTCCATCGCAAGTAGGGTCGAATGGGAACGGCCACGCGAGCTCCTCAAGATCGAAGCATCGGACTGCTGCACTGTTGACACATCTCACGACAAATCTACTTACTTTCTTAACGCCCGTTCTTAATGATACTAAATCGAACGTGGAACGTCGGTTTTCCCTTACGGCTAGGGAACGTGAACAGGAATTACTGGAACAGTCGAAACCTAAACCTGCTCAAGCACCGGTGGCGGCCTCTGGAGAAGGTGCAGAAGAGGAGGAAGAGGAGGAACGTATCTACAACCCGCTGAAGCTTCCTCTCGGTTGGGATGGGAAGCCCATTCCATACTGGCTGTACAAGTTACACGGCTTGGGCGTGGAATACCGCTGCGAGATCTGTTCTGACCACGTCTATATGGGAAGGTGCGTGTCGTCGCTCTATCTTTTGAGACTGCGTAAGCTGATTGCCACTCTACAGGAAAAACTTTGACAGACACTTTCAGGTGCGAATAATCTCACGTCATCGATGATGAAACCTGAACTTTGGTTGAATAGGAGTCGAGGCATGCCTTTGGTATGCGAGCTCTGGGTCTCCCGAATACGAAGCATTTCCACGAAATCACCCGGATAGAAGATGCGCTGCAATGTATGCTTGTTGTGTATGTCACCCGTGGCTGTGCCACTGACTAAACCGGTTTATCTAGTGGCCGAGAAACTCAAGCGAGAAGGGCGTAACGAGATATTTGAGCAAGAGACTATGGAGGAGCTTGAGGATGAGGAGGGTAATGTCTATAATCGCAAGACTTACGAAGATCTCAAAAAGCAAGGTCTTATCTAAGCTCCGCCCGCTATTCCAGCATTCTTTCTATCCCATCTACCTCGTGTATTGTACATCCAGTGCTTATGGTACAAGTAGTACTGCTAGCGTGACACCTAGCTGTCCTTCAACTGAGGTTTGCTCCCCCGTGGCGGCGGCGGCGGCGCTCTCCTAGCCGACACAGGCTGAGGAGCAAGAGGTTCTTGTAGCGCCAGTTTGTTGTAGAGGTCTTCTTCGGACGAGGAGGGAGACAGCAATGGAGATTCGTCTGGCGAGTCGAATGGGTCAAAGTTCGGTCTCAACGGGGCTTCGCCGAGATAGTCAACGAATACGCCATCCGGATGACCTGTATTGCCACTGAGTATGGTCTATGCTCAGAATCATGATTGCACTAACCAGGTCCATCCCACCACGCCGAGATCTCTGAACTAGGCGGTGGCACTAGAGGAAAGCATTGCGTAAGGAACATCCAAGTTTAACTCGAGAGGACGTACAGTCGGGGCCATTGGTTGTAAACGTTAGAGAAGCAAGTTTCTCGTCCAGCTTCTCCCCCGGCGCCGTGGAAGTGACATTCTCAAGCAGCAAGCGCGAGAGGCTCGCTCGTTTAGCATGGTCTATCACTCGGAGCTCGGCCCTAAAAATCGCGAAAACTGCGCTTTCTGTTCAGGATCCGAATCGAAAACATATACGTTTACAAGCAGCCTACCAGGACGATGATCGGAACCTTTCAGTTCTGCTCTTGAATAAACGGTCAAACTCAAAGAGGGACCCTTGTACAATACACGGTCTATAATTGCCAGGTAGGTTCAGTGGCTGCATGTGCTATTGGTGGCTGCTTACCTGTCCAGGCTGGTATGCGCATTTTTTCGCTCGAGTCGTAGTTTTCGCTACCGTAATCATACTTGTAAGTAGGCCGAAACAACAAGGGACCCTCCTCGTAACCAGCGAAGGCCGAGCCATCATCTAGAGCTCGCCGCAACTACCAGAAATCAAGGTCAGAAGGTGTTCCGAGCACGTCAGGAAAATGCCTTCCTTACTTGGTCGACCGCAACCAATGCATCGTAGTCGTCCGTTTGAGCCAAATATCGAACACGTTCGTTTTCGAGATCAATCCTATAGTTGGTATCTGCAAGCCATATCACATTCCTTCAGGGACATGATCAGCCGAGCTAATGAACGCATCAGAATTAGCGAGTACCGAACGTACTGATGACTGTCAATCGTCTTTCCCTTAAGAAAATGAAGACCATTAACGATGGTATGATAATCGGCATTGCGTTCGTCGATATTGCTATGACCAGCTGCGAGGTGAGCCGTGATGAAGCAGAAATTGGTGTCATGGTAATCCAGCCGTATTGCTACCGCGCCTTTGTTACCAGAGATTCCACGTAAACCTGTCTAATACGTTCTGTCAAGACTTTTTAGCACAGTAAGCCAGCAGTCGTGCTCACTTTGTGCGTAGCAGCTTCGACGTTCCTGATAACAGCTGTTAATTCTGTCTTCACCAGGATTAGCAACGCCGTTCCTACAAGCTAAAATTTCAACGATCAGTCAACGACCGCGTAGGTACCGATCTGTAGCGCACCTGCTGGGTTCTCAGGAACACATATTCTGTCTTCTTATTCGAACGTTTTGCAAGGATATCCAATATTTTCGTCTCCCATATACGCCTGTGAACCCGAGTGATGAGCTAGAAAAAAGAGGACCTACGTAAAATGTCCGTACCTCTTCTCGGGATCGGTTTGCACTATTTGTTGCGCCGTTAGGGGAACGATTTCTTGGAAACCAATTGCAATGATATCTGGCCTGCGTCAATATTTTAGATATGGGTATAATTGGAGACCCATGAATAAAGCATATTTACTCAGGGACATCTGAAACGTTCGCCCGATGAGCGAGGACTAGACTATTTCAACGATGAGAGCTTACTTGATCGAGGGAACAACCAGGGCAAAAGCGATTCTGATGTAGGAGACTTTGATGTATGAATAAGGGTTCAGTAGCCAGACAACGACAGTAGTAGATCCTTACACGACCGTTTACATTCCAAGTCCCAGCAAAGATGGTACAAGTCTTCGTGGTCGAGTATTCTGGCATTCTATTGTGGAGATGAGTCAGGATTAAGGGGCTTCCATAGACCTGACACACCGTTTTTCCAAGGTCTCTCGCACTAGGTCATGAACAGGATCGAATATAGTGACTTGTTTTTGACTGCTAATGTTACCCTGCGTGGGGTTTAGCACCTGAGCATGGTGGAGTACTCTAAATGGCAACTTACAAGGAACATGTCGATAGCAACCTGCTTTCCTTTATCCTGAAAGTTGTTAATATAAGCCCTCGATACGCTCTTCGTCGCGTCGGATAAGACACCTAATCGAAATATAGGTCAATAGGCTACCCCTACTCGAGCAGAATCACACTTACCAGCAAGAGTTCGCTTTCCACTTCGAGTGTAGCTGGTGTTGAGAGCACCTGTTCCAGCGTATATACGAGATAACGCATCACCGTTTTCCGCCCACAGCTCTCGATGATATGACCAGAGTGACCCAATGTGTACCCACTCCCTGTGGATCAATAAGAGATATTGCTCTAGCACAGTTCTAGACAAGATGTCCTGCACAAAGTTGGTACGATCCAAGCTAAATAAAACGTTGGACAAATCTCGAAAAAGCTGGATTATTATGAGTAGACGTACCAGTCAAGACAGTTCGTCCTAAAAACGCCCTTTTGCAACGTAATCACCTCGTCACTAGCAGCGTCGGCCATCGTGAAGCCAAAACTTTCTATATGGTCGGTAATAGCTTCCTGACGTCTACAGTATGATGAGCATACATTAAGGAAATAATCAAACCACGCACCGAATCTCTCGAGGAACAGCATCATGACCGTACGCCCTCACAGCATTGTGGAAGTCAAAATTTGTGATTCTAGCAGCATCGCCAAGGGAGTGGCGTGCCATCTGGAGGTGTCGAGTGTATGAAGCAGTAAGACTAGCTTCGTTCTCTTTGGTGCCCAAGAGGTTGATCGCGTGAACCCCTCCATATTCCTCTATTAAATGCATGAAGTGGCGTTCGAAGGCAGGCTGGGATGCTTGAGGACGTGTTATTTGGATACGTTGACCGAATGTCTGTAGTCCTTGCTGCTCCCAGAAGACTTGGATAATTGTGAGCGCGAATTCTAGACTGTATGCTAGTGTTAAATGGAACTCACGAGGGACGCTGCCTCGAACTTGTGCGAAGCTGAAGCAGTTCATCTCCGTACTAAAAATGGTTTCGGTCTTCAAGGGGGTAAGTCCAAATAGCCTTCAAACACGACTGGAATAATTACCTCCACAAAGTTCGCGCAATTACCGTCGTCGTCAACACCTCTCGTGTTGAACCGTGTTCCTGCTCGTTTCCATCCTAGCCGAGAAATAAGAGATATAGTTGCGACAATTGGGGACCCATTTGTTGGCGGAGCAGGTAAAGGTAATTGAAAGACACCGACATAGCCTTGTATGACCAGGACCTGGTGATATATTAGAACATGACGCTAGCACGACACTGTTCAGACTTACGATGAACTGACAAGCATCCAGGTCTTCCCTTTCTTGGGGGTCTAGACGCTCCCGAAAGTCAAGCAGACTTCGGATCATGTACTCATTCCACACAAAGCGGTCGTCGTACACGGCTATGTCCTTTGCGAGAGCAGGATCTCTGTTGAGACGGTGTGATAACCGTGAAGAGAGGTCCCAATGAGGCTGCAAAGCGTAGTAGAAGGTACCAGCCCCAATGATCTTCTGCAGAGGCATGCACGGGTGTTCATAAACCTGCGTATTTGGCGTAGACGAGCCCGAATGATCCCGATAGGCTTCGCGGAGTAGGTTGTCGGCGTGTTCGGCATATGAAGGGGTGGCGTCGTAGGAGTATGCAAGATCGTCCCATGTCGAAGAGGTCAGGCAGTAGAAGCCAACTTCGTGAATCTTTGCAACCGATTCTTGTTTGCCACCAGAGGGCCGTATGTTTCCCACTTCCGTTGCAGATGTAATTACGGCAAGAAATATGTCTATAATAAAGCTGCTCAGCATGCACACGATACACGCAAGGATAAAATTACCTCCTCCAAAGGATATGAGTCCTAGACAGCCTTTTACTACTCTGTTTGAGAGTTTGACCAAGCCAGTAACGTCCACTTCACTTTTGGGTAGAAATTCCACTACGGCTTGGGACGACTTCCCTTCCGCAACTCTGAAGACAAGGACTTTGCCGGGACGCCCTCTGGTTTCATCCTGAGTGCTTGTAACCAGATATAATGCACGCGGACTCTCGCCCAGGAATAGGTGCATATTATCCACCGGTCACAGCGGTTGCCAAGTCTGGAGATTGACCTCACGGTCACACTTGTTTTGAAATCTTGCTCAATGCTTGGTCAAGAGTCGGGTAGTGCTGAAAAGCTATCTTTTATCAATTGGTATAGTTTCAAGGATTAAAGAGAGCAGCTACGTACGATAGCTTGACTTTGAATTTACTACTTGTAGTGTACGTACTCCATGAAGTTGTGGGGGCGCTTCCGAAAGCTGAACTGCGTAGAGTTGCGATCTTCGACGGATCTCGGCAAACGGCCCGTCGAGCGGAGCGCTTGCATATGATTGCAGCCACCCACGTGTGTGCGTCCTCTGCCAGTAGTTATAAGTTACTTACAAGTTACAACAAACTCGTCGTTTATGTAACCCAAAGCAACTTTAGAAACTAATACTAGTAAGTTAATGGCTGTACAGGGTTGGATTCTTTCTCTTACTCCAACTACATCCTTCCATAGGCTTTTATTGCCCCCCCCCCTCCCCCCCACATGTCCGAGAGCGATGATTTGCAAGAGCTTGGCCTCCTCACAGGAACTCGAAAGGCCTCGCAAAACTCGCCTTCACCGTGGATTATCAGAGCTATAAAGCTTGCACTATGTAGCGTTGCCGTATCCGTATTTCTGGTCACAATCGTCCATCTCAAACGCGCACCATCCAGGCAGCAAGTACTAGATCGCTTGTTTCCTGCGTCGCAGAGAAGAACCTGGGCCCAGTATGCTCCTTACGCTCCAGTCGCCGAAGCCAGGGGACCACCAGAGGGCTGTACTGTGTCACAGGTGCGTAGTAGAGTTGTTTGTTTACTAAGCGTGTTCTCACTCATGTCTAGGTCAATATAGTAGGTTGGGAATGGAAAAGACGTATAATAACCGACTGGCTCACCCTTGAATATTCGCAAGCTACAACGTCATGGCGCAAGGTTCCCTACGGCAGGCGCAGCAGCGAGAATACTTGCAGCACTGAGCAAGATTCAATCCGCAACTTCCTTTAATGACCCTAATCTAGAATTCTTGAGGAATTACGAGTATGCCCTCGGAACAGATGACATGGTCCCGTACGGCGCGGAAGAGTGAGTGGCATGTTCTCCAAGCAGTCTGTTCTCAATTTAAAGCTTTTAGGTCGTTTGACTCTGGTGTGGAAGCTTATTGGCGTTACCAACACCTCGTTAGCGATCAAATTCTTCCGTTTATACGCTCAGACAAAAGTCAGCGTGATGTCGACTCTGCCTGGAATTGGACTGCAGGTAAGAGCAAACACCCACTATTGGCAGTAAGCTATATTTCTTCAACAGGATTCTCTACCGCGAGTCGCCACAAGCTCAAACCCGTGGTATCTTTCATTGTGGATGCTGCTGCAGTAAGCACGCCTTTCTCCCATCAAGTCATTCGAGTACAGATAACGTAGTTTGGCACAGAGGAATAACACCCTAGATGGTTCACAATGCCCTGGCGCGGGTAGAGGCGAGGAGCAAACAGATCAATGGCTAGCGACGCACTATCCCCAAGTTACAGCACGACTGAATGCCAACGCCCCCGGCGCTGAGCTTACCGACGAGAATACATATAACCTCATTAGTCTTTGCCCATTCGAAACTGTCGCCTACTTGAAGAAGAGTCCGTGGTGCACGCTCTTTGAAAGTATCCCTAATGCGTTCGACGGCTTCGAATATACCGGAGACCTCGACAAATTCTACAAGACTGGGTGAGTAACCAAGACCGCGTCGAACCATTGACAGGTTTAACCTTAACCATTTCAATAGTTATGGGCAATACCTTGGGCCCGTACAAGGTGTCGGCTACATGAACGAACTCGTAGCTCGTCTTACGGAGTCTCCGGTCCGCGATCAGACCCAGACAAACCACTCTGTCGACGACTTTCCCTATACCTTTCCTCTGAACCGCACGCTCTACCTCGACTTCTCACATGACAACCAAATGATAGCTATCTTCTCTGCGATGGGGCTCTTCCGCCAACCTCAACCATTAGACCCGACAGAACCAGACCCAGACAGGACGTGGAGAGTCAGTGCAATGGTACCCTTTGCTGGCCGAATGGTTGTTGAGAGGTTGAATTGCTCTCAGTCGGGGAGAGAGGCAAGGAGCCAGAAGATGGTACGAATCTTGGTACAAGATCAAGTTCAGCCATTGGAGTTTTGTGGAGCGAGCGAAAATGGGTTGTGCACGCTGGATGCGTTCGTTGATAGCCAGGCGTATGCCAGAAACAAAGGGGAAGGTGATTGGGAGAAGTGTTTTGAGTGATTTTTGACGTTATCTTTTTGGACGACGATTTATACCACGTTTGTTTGAAGGAATGTAGAGATGAGGATTTTGATTTTGATCTGACCTTAGATGCTTATACATAGACTACTAAATCCCCGCAACTATCTTGTGCCAATCACAGGAGAAGCGAAACGAGGTCGACTGGCGTGAATACACTGACACACGTCGTGCATACAAGTGTAGAGGCTGATCGGTTTAACTCCTTGGAGATGTATTATTTGCTTGCGTACGAAAGGTCGCCATAAGGAGATATGAACGTATGGCTGGAGACTTACTGTACGGCGGGTGAGCTGTGTTTCACCAATAGGAACACACTAATACTAGATGTCGAGTAACTCAGAGTTCATGACAGCGGGCTGGACATGATAGATAAATATGCGTGGTGTAAATTGCACTGATAATAATACGAGTGTGCCATCCATTGGGATGTTGGCCTGACCCTAAAACCCCAAATGGATTAATCGTACGCACTGCTATGACTACTAATTCTTCGCATCCCCAACCGACCACTACCATCCGTTGTGGTTCTCCGCACCGGTGACCTATCCACCCTTCCAATTCGATTAGGAGGCGAACCAAGCGAGAAGGACGAAAACTGGTCTGGGCTTGTGAACCCATCGAGATTATCGGGTGACAACATGCGTGGAGTCTCATGGGAAGTCCGTGGTGTACTCATCGGCGATCGAGGTGGAGGTAGGCTGGTCATCGAGGGTACTCGGTGAAGGCTCGGGGATGGTAGGGGTGAAGGTACTGGGCGGGGAACAGGGGAAGGAGGCGCTATTATTCCGGATGCGTCTCTACTGGTTTTGGGGCGCATTCGGGGAAGGGAGTCCAGAGGTAAAGCATCATAGAGTGTTTTGAACAACGATCCACGACTAGCAGTCGAGGCAGGTTTGCTTGGAGCACTTGGGATAGCACCATCGTTGCCTACAACATATTCAAACATAAACACCTCAAGTTGGAACGATTTAGATGAAAACTGACCAAAGTTCATCATAGGCAACGCGCTATCATTTGCGCTTAGACTGAGAAAGAGAAAGAGCGGGGCAAGCCACACGCAAACTCCAAAGAAAGTCGCAATCTCTGAAAACCCAGGGATGCCTTGCGCGGGAATTTGCCCCCGGTAACCCGTTCGTGCTCGATGTCGAGCGTCCTGTGTTACGCGTGCAAAGTAGAAGAACCATAGGAAGTGATCAACGACGACGAGTATGCAAGATGCTATAAACGTGAGGGAGCTTAGGGATACCATGGGCCAGTTTGCGGAGAAGTTCTGGAGGTAAACCACATGGCACGCGACCGAAAATAACGTGAGATGTAGAGGTAACGAATCGCTGAAGTATAGTAGGACATGGAGAAGTATGATAATCTGGAACACAATCAATATGTCTGTTAACCCACGTAGGAGAGACGGCGTACTCACGTATATGCCTCGCTGTCCAAGTGATTTTGATACTCTCGAGTGTTCCTCTATCAACTCTGAGAGCCAGAGCAACCCGCTAGCTGCATAGACATTTATTGAGCGGCGCGCACAACTAAAGAGCCCTATTGCCGCATACCGAGACTAAGTGTGACGAACACAAATGCTGCGATAGCCCCGCCGTAGCTGTTCATAGTTTGTATGTCAGCTTGCTCCTATTTCAGCTGAGACACCGAGTGCAAGAGAGCTTACCTGAGGTAATGTAACAATGTCATTGCACCTTGTAATTATACGAAATAATGCTGGATAATGGCTACCAGAGCGTGTTCATGAGAGTAAGTCGAAAGTAAGGGAAAGAAAGAATCTGTTGAAAGATGTAGACGTGGAGTTTCAGAACCAGGCCCGCACACGGCGAGCGCTCGCGTGCAGTAAAATGAGCGCTAATCTAGTTGAAGTGCCCCGCCACAGCTTTCGACGACTTGACCACCAACTTCCACCACTGTGTCCGTGAAACATCATGAGCAACCTCGAGAGTGAGTGATCTATGGTATAAAATTATGCTACATGCTGACTCTGATGCAGAGACTCTCTTCCAACTCAAGGTTGGACCAACCGTCGATGATGATCCACTGTCACCGCTGAATCGCATACGCTTTCACTAGTTCACGGCCAAGACCCTCAGCCGACAGGCAAAGAAGGCTCAGAAAGATGAGAACACGGAGAAAGCACGTCTGAAGAAAGTGTGTAACACGGCTCTGGTTCAGTGCTTTCTCTCACATCTTTGTATAGGCATTACAGCAGGGAAACAACGATGGCGCGCGGATCTACGCAGCCAACGCGATACGGAAGAAGAACGAATCCTTGAATCTGCTCCGTCTATCTAGTCGAGTAGATGCAGTCGCAAGTCGCGTAGAAACTGCCGTCACAATGCGACAGATGACGGGAAACATGGCGTCCGTAGTAAAGGGCATGGACAAGGCAATGGACAGTATGAACCTCGAACGGGTGAATGCGCAGCTGCAAGCCTTCACATATAATGATACTGAAACGACTTTATTTCTGGTTTTAGATATCTCTCGTGATGGATAAGTTCGAGTCCCAATTCCAAGACCTCGACGTCCAAACATCGTATATGGAGGATGCCATGTCCAACACCACTGCAGTCTCCACACCGCAAGATGAAGTCGACGCTCTCCTGAAACAAACCGCAGAGGAGGCTAACATTGAGCTTGAGCATGACCTCGCATCCAAAGACCTCTCAGGCATGCCGGATCTCACGCAGAAAGAGACCATCGGTGAAGAAGACGACAAATTGGCGGCCCGTCTACGTGCACTCCGCCCTGCCACATGAGGATGCTACCAGTACCCACGGCCTTTGTAATTTGACTATCACCCACGAACCTCTGAGGCTGGAAACTGAGGTTATCATTTGATAACGGACACATGAGGATCCATATTTCACTCGATGTAGTATTAGATGTACTCTTTCAAATTCATTTTTAATTCTCTGCCTAAAATATTGCCTCACTTGCACACGACGACAAGGGTGAGGATGTTAATTTTTCATTGCGACCATGGGAATTCATTAGAAGACATCGACGTGAGGGAGGCATCGCATGTGTATCGTAAGGTACGGTAAGTAGCAGGTAAGTAGCAAAAAGAAACATTCCAAAATGACTAGTACAGTAGTACGTATGCGCAAAAAAGACAGACATCATGTAGGTCATGTACACATGCAACATTGACAGAGGTGTAAAAGAGAGAGCAAAAGAGAATCTACGCAGTACAAGGCTTATAGTAACTTCCAAGAAGAAAAACAAGACAAAAGACAGGCAGACTAAAATGAGATGTGGAGTAAGAGATAGAACAAGAGATGATAAGAGAGTGTGGGCAGTGTAGTAGAGTAATAGGTTAGGATATGAGAGATTGAGCACGTAAAAACCAGAAGGAAAGGAAAGGAAATGGATGGGAGCGGTATCATGAACATGCAAATGGGGGTATGGGTAGGCACATAAAAAACGCAGTTACTGGTTCTCTTGCACAAAACGAATAAATCTGTCCAATAGAACCCGTTTGCCTCGCTCATCAAGAGTGCCAGCGTTATCGAGAAGCCTAGAGGCTGCAGCAACAAGTCCATAGGGACCCTGTAAGGGTATAGCGCCTGCGTCAAAACGATGGACATCTAGTGCACAAGCAGAACAAATTAGCGTCGATAAAGGGGGATAATAATTATAACTCGACTTACAAGTTTTGAAAGTTCCGTATGCAGCATCTCCCAACGCCTCCCTAAACGCCTCAGCGACACTAGACGCGTTCCGCGTCCCAGGCTTATCCAATCGCCCCTCCTCATCAACACCTCCTCCTCCTCGCCATCTCGTCCGTATGCGACTAGTCGTAGCAGGGGACATCGTCACCCCAGCACTCTGGTTATACGATAACACCGCTTCCTCCCGAACTCGCTGTGGAGCCCAGGACAACGACAAGCCAAGATCTACAGACCGGCTCTTCTTCGCAGAACTTTCCGGCTGCTGGGGTTTCGTAGGTGAAGGTGTGCGGTTGAGAGCATGACCAGTGTGGTTGGTACGTTCGTCAGGAATTGTGGGGATCGTTGGCACTGCTGGTTCGAATGGGAAGGCGGGGTGTGGACCTCGAACTATACGTGCGCCTGCTGCTCGCCCGAGACTTGACGAGTGGCCAGATTGGGACGAGTGAGGTGTAGCAGGGATGTAGTCAGTTTGGTTAGGCTGGGTGGCATGTGAGCGACTAGCAGGGGCGGCTGCAGTATTCCCATGAGACCCCTCTCGTTTATGATGGGTAGGAGGTGTCGAAGATATATCCACAGTTGGCCGCTTTGTTGAAGTCGACCGACCGAGCGGATCCGTATGAGGAGAGGACGCAGACTGGTGATGCTGATGAGACGGAGGTTGACTTCTCGGTGGCCTCTCCTTTGCACTCTGATGGCGCTCCAAAGGTCGTCTGTTATCACCATGGCCATGCATACTCGGTCCAACGCCCATTACCTGCAACGCCATCCGCATATTCGGCGCTCCATTTGTCCCAGACACAGGTCTCTCGAAGTCAAAGCTCCCATGTTTCGTCCGCTTCACCTTCACCGCATGCGTGATCGATTCCTTACTCCTCTTACTTTGACCACTCCCTCCACTCTCGGTCTTCTGCACAGGTCCAGGAGCAGCGTGCTGCGCTATTCGAGACATCCGTTCGCGCTCTCGCACAATTGGTGACCCTACTCGTCGCGGATTAGTGATTTCCCTTTCCCTCTCTCGCTCCCTCTCTTTTCCTTTCCGTCTCTCACCATCTCTTTCAGGTTTCTGCACCGGACTCTTCACCACCACTCTCTGTCTCTCCCGCTCCCGTACTTGACCTCTTTCCCTTGCCTTCTCTTTCTCCCGCTCTCGTTCCCGTACTGGTGTCGGTACTTGCGGACGCTCCCTCTCTTTCCCCTTCTCCCTCGTCCGCTTCTTCTCCTTCTCCTTCTCCCGTTCTCTTTCCCTCTCCCTCTCCCTTTCTCTTTCTCTTTCTCTTTCCCTCTCCCTCGTCTTCTCACTATTAGGCGTCAACCTCGGCGGAGTCCACCCACATAACGGTGAACATCGCCCAGCCAACGACACTTCATCCTCCTCCCTCGCCTCCCTCCCTTCATACTCCCTCTGATGTGGGTACTGATACTGATACGCATACTGATAAGGCGGCGGCGGAGAATTCAACGTCGTAATCGTATCTTCCCTCTGCGGTCTCGCCACAGGAGCCGTCACCCGCGGCCTCGTAGCCTTGCCTTTCCCCGCAGACGAATGGGGCGTGGAGTTCGGCGTCGTCGTAGGCGTAAATGCAGACGCAGACGTGTTTGTATTTGTAAACGCGGAGGATTTAGGCGGTACAGGTGGTGGTGGCGTCTCTCGCGACATCGAAGGGTTCCCAGCGCTGCCCCCACCAGTATTCGAATGTGACGAATGTCCACCCGCACTCGATGGTGATGCCGATCCGGACGCAAATCTCGGTGACCAAGGTCGTCGACTCGATTGCCCTGGGGGTGTGGAACTCGCTGCTCTTGCGGATGCGCTAGAGTCGCGCGAGGCGTGTTTACTACGTGGTGTGGATATCGACACGCTGAAGATGTTTGTGCGCTTCGTCTTACCCCCTTGGGACTCGTTGACGTGGGATCCTACTATGTCCGCCTGAACGTGTATAGGCTGTGCCATAGGTACCTCGGGCGATTTCTCGCGTGCACGAGGAGACTTTTGGAAAAGCCCTTTGACGGTGGTGTCTGTGACTGTTGTTGCACCTGAGAGCGGTCGCGATGGGGATCGCGTGGCAGGTTTCGAACCAGAGCCAGAGGAGGTTGACGTCGAATTAGACGTGTTCGTGCTATCGAGCAGGGCGTTGAAAGGATTCTTGCGTCCGAGCGACGACGTCTTGAGTTGCTTGGTGGTGGGCATCTCGCTTACGGGTACAGCAACCACCACATCGTCCATAGATCGCGACCTGCGCTTTTTGGAGCGGGACCGAGAGCGGGATCTGTTGAGGAAATTGACGAGCTGCGTGTTCAAGCAAAACAAAAACGCGTCGTGGTGTGAGGTAGGCGTGAGTGTGGATATGGTGATAGTCACAGACGCTGCTAGACTCACCCTAGCACCAAAACTCCTTCCGGCTCTGCTCTCCTCGCGTGGTTTCTCCATGGTATCGTCGTTGTGTGTTAGTGCTGAACCAGGCAGCAAAGGGGCATGAGGTGATATATTTCTCCCTCGAGCGTCTGAGCCACCGACTTGGACCTGCACGAGCGATTCGTTCAGCGGCTCTGAGTAGGGGCAGTCGCCGGCACAGGGAAAAAAACTGACCTGGACAGAGGCTGATTGGTGATGTCGCCCGTACCCGCGGTCGTTGTTGCTCCTCGTCACAGTGCTGCTGTTCGAACGAACAAGAGAGCGAAACTGCAGGAGCGAGAGAGCGAGCGAGAGAGAATGAGAGAGTATAGGCAAAGAAGAAGTAGTCCGACACGTGTTAGGCACGGGAGTATCTCGCTAGGCAAAGCCAATTAACAAGGCGTGTTGGGAAGACTCACATCTTTGGTCAGTCTAACACGAGCAGCATTCGCGCTTCCTATCAAACTCAAAGTGCTGTTATTGCCTCCTTTGCTGGGTGCCGCGTGGTGGCCATGGTGTGAGTGCGGGGTCGAAGCTGAGACTGAGGTGTGTTGTGCATCGGAAGACGGGACCAGGGAGGACATGGACAGACTGGGGGTAGTAGTGGTAGCAGTAGCAGTAGTTGTAGGAAGAGCAGCCGATTCAACAGTGGTGGATATGAATTCCATGCGATTGTAGGCGTGCTCGCTGGTAGTTCATATGTCGTCGTTTCATGAAATGTCGGTCAACGTCGAGCAGCAGCGGCGGCGAGAGCACAAGCAGCAATTATAGCAGAGAGACCCAACCGCGACGTGGGCGCTAGTGAATGGGAACTGATGATGATGGGAACTCGCGCGGTCCGCCAACCTCCCGAATTAGGCAAGTCCCATCTAACACGCCCCTCCAGCGTGCTAGGTGGCCACAAGGCAGGGAACGGTCGTACGGTACATAGAGATTGAACAGGATGTCAGAGGAAGGCTTTTCAGTTCTGGATTGTAGCACGAGACCCACAATGTAGCCTCATACAGCTCACCTTAGGCGCATCTGGGTCGTAGGAGCAGGTCAACGTGGTGGGCAGCATGCAATACTGTGCATAACGCGATAAGGGATATGTTTGCAATTGACGACAATTTACCGGAGTGTACGGCTTCTGTGTTGCAAGGGACCGAACGAATAGCATAACAAGCATTTTATATTTCAGTTTGTCATGAAGCCGCGAAAAGCAATTTGCTACGTTTGAGCCTGCGCTGGTATAATTGCTAGGTTAGCACGAGAAAAACTGAGTCTAGATAGACCAATGGCTAGTATGATATTAACGTCCTGTTGAAGACCAGGAATTCACCGGGGGATACGTGGACAATTGACGCGAACAATTAATTGACGAATGGACTTTTGTCGATCCTTCTTTGACAGGTACTGCCAGAGACTTCAAGCGATCGTATATGAGTGAGTACCACAGCACCCACAGCGTGCCAGCTGCAGCCTGAGTCCCTTACGCAGTGCAGACTGACGTCCTCGGGATACTGTAATTTACTGCAATCAGGACACGCTGCGTAGACTTTAGGGTTTGGACCTGCAAACTCACCTATGCAGTGCGACATTCATGCCACATATGTTGAACTTTGAACTTCTTGTGTTTGCCACCACGCCGCACGTACTTGTGCATCTGAGTACGCGTCTTCCAGGGGTACTGTGTACGCGTCTAGTGTCACGTTCGCGGGTGTCACACACAAGCTGATGTGTGACACTATTCACGTGATCTGTTGTGCCATTGTGGGTTTGAATGGCGTGCTCTGGTCATTCTGTCGCCATCGCCATGATCGTCGGTGGCTGCGCGTCCGTCGGGAAGAGGAAAAGGAAAAGGAAAAGCCTCATGAGTAATCGCCTTTGCACTGGTAAGTACCGATAAAAGTCTTCTTATAAACAACACTCCTCCTCCTACTTACTTACTTACCTCTCCCCCTCCCCCTCGCCATGAACGTCGCAAGACTCGCCCGCAAACAGCTCAAGCTTCCTCACCGCCATCACATTCGTCTGCACTCCACGCGCTCAGCGTCGACATGTCCCATTCCACAACCTCAGGACAGTCCATCCTTCCCCTGCGTCGATGCGCACGCCGCCCGTGAATCCCGTATCCTTGCATCCTCCTTCTCTCCTCGCCCAGTGCAACCCGCAGCCACATCGTCGTCTCCAGATAACTCAGGACCAGAGACTCCCTATGCACGACCCAGCCCAAGCTCATACAAAACATACCACCATTCCTCACCGCTCCCTCTTGTCTACGCTTCACATCTACCCGAATTTGACATGGCATACGAGACATGGGGAACCCTCTCCCCTGCAAAAGACAACGTCATCCTCCTCCACACAGGCTTGTCGGCATCATCACACGCAGCCTCCACAGAATTGAACACCGCCGAGGGCTGGTGGGAAAAGTTCATCGGCCCAGGAAAGGCGTTGGACACAAACCAGTTCTTCATCATATGCACAAACGTCCTCGGAGGATGCTACGGCACTACAGGTCCTTCTTCTCCTGATCCCAGAACAGGTAGACCGTACGCGACGAGATTCCCCGTGCTTTCGGTGTTCGATATGGTCAGGGCGCAGTTCCATCTGCTTGATCATCTAGGAATCGAGCGATTGTATGCGAGTGTCGGATCGAGTATGGGTGCGATGCAGAGTCTGGCGGCAGGGTGGTTGTTTCCCGAGAGGGTGGGCAAGGTAGTGAGCATCAGTGGGACGGCGAGGAGTAGCCCGAGCGCGATCGCTATGAGATTTGCTCAGCGGAGTGGTGAGTATCATGTTAGGCTCTAAATAGGCTGTGTATTAATTTTGCTCCTAGTCTTGATGGCCGATCCCAACTGGAATAAAGGCTTCTACTATGATGGACTGCCTCCGCATACAGGGATGAAGTTGGCACGCCGTACGTACTTAAAATTCAAACGGCGAGTGTATGCCTAACTCGACTTCACAGAAATCGCTACGATCACCTACCGCTCAGGCCCCGAGTGGGATCAGCGGTTCGGCAGGCAAACTCGCCCAGAAACCCAAACCACAGACGCGACTCATCCCACGCGAGTCCCAGCACTCTGCCCCGACTTCCTCATCGAGACCTACCTCGACTACCAAGGCGAACAATTCTGCCTAAAATATGACGCCAACTCCCTCATCTACATCTCCAAAGCCATGGATCTCTTCGACATGACATCATCTTCCTTGCGCTCTCTCAAACTCGCGTCTCCCCTCCCACGCTCATCACCACCACCTCTCCCTCCCTCCCTTGCCTCCCGCCCATCGTCTCCTAACCATAGCTACTACCACTCGCATCTGTCCCACTCAAAATCCCACCCTCCACCTACCAATCCGCCAGCCCACCTTCCAGACCTAGCAGAAGGCCTCAAACCTCTTGCGAACACGCCTGTCTTGATCCTTGGTGTGCAGAGCGATATTTTGTTCCCGGTAGAGCAGCAGAGAGAGGTAGCGGATGCGTTGAGGATGACGGGGAACCAAATGGTCAGTTATTATGAGTTGGGCGGGGTTTGGGGGCATGATACGTTTTTGTGAGTTTTTTCTGTCTTTGTATGCGATTATTTGATTGGGTTGCTGATTTAACATTTCTTTTGTTGTAGGTTGGATGTGCAGAACGTCGGTGGCGCGATTCGTGGATTCCTCGCATGAGATGGATTTGGGTGGTATAGGTTTAGCGTAGGAGGTAAATGAACGTCGGTAGCTTCTCGTTCGTATCTCTGGATTGACGTTGGTATTTTAGACAGTAAACTCTTTGGATGCATGTTGTATAATATTACTCGCATTTACACTTCAACATACCAAACACTCATGACCTGCTGCAGTCAGTGACCAGATTTGGTAAAAACGTGGTCACGTGAACAGCCGATTTCGAGCAGTCTACGCCATTCGGTCATCGACCCCTGTGGCGGGCCCGGGTGTGTAGGTATATAAAGTGACTTGCATGAGCGTGCACCATTCTCTCCCTCGTTAACTCAAACCGTGCACTTCACTCAAGAATCGCAAAGGCTCAGATACAGTATGTTCGCTAGAGTCGCACTCCAGACACGCATTGTCGCTCCGTTCCCCAAGTTGTCTCCGATCCACAGGACGATGATGACATTGGAAAATCACAAGGTACATGCCTCAGTCATTCTCACCTCACCTCAATCATATTCATTTATGCTCATTGTTGACCAACGTCAAAATTACAGTACACAGCCCACGCCACCGCCCGTGGCCAAGGACGAGACGGAGAGGTCGAAACCGACGACGACGCGAAATTAAAACTTCATCTGGCCATGCCTCGTTCGCTTGGTGGCAAAGGCGACGGACAGAACCCTGAGCAGTTACTCGCGATGGGGTATTCTGGTGCGCGCACTATCACATCATTCACTCACTCGTTGCTCACGCGGGGAAACTGAATCATTAAAATTGAACCCAGCCTGCCTCCTCTCTGCCATCCAATTCGCCTCTAACCGCCTAGGCAAAACAGACGAAGCCCGTAGCGCGGTCGTCCACGCCCAAGTGCACATTGGTAAACCGAACGGAATGGAAGGGTTTGGCTTGGAAGTGGAGATTCAGGTGGAGGGTGTCAGTCAGGAGTTGGTCGATGCTGGGAATGCGGTGAGAGTTGTGTTTTCCTTTGAGTGTTTTGTATACGGGATATTGAGAGACTTTAACGTGAATGTAGGCGTGTCCGTATAGTAGGGCGTTTAAGAACGGGGCAAAGGTCACTGTTACGAAGAAGTAGGATGATTCTGAGGGCTCCTGCACTTAATCAAAGCTTTGGATTCAACATTTTCGAAATTAGGGGAGCCTATTCTTTCTGCAACTTTTGACGCGCTCTTCTACTTTACATGTAGATTTAGGCCGTCCAGTTCTGCGTGACAATTTTTACTGTAGAGCACCCCGCGGTGTTCGCCGGGTTTCCGAAGAAAATCTACATCAAGCCATATCTTTGTCAACACCGTAGCTCATCCCAAATATCCCCCACTCAAAAAGAAAACACTCACTCGATCCCCACACATCTCGAAAGACCCAATCACACTCGTCACTACCATCTCGCCATCACTTTCCTCCTCCCATTTAGGCTGTTGTGAACACTTGTTGCTATCCGAACTCGTAAATATCAAAGGCCCAGATGACCCGCAAATTGTACCGCTGTTTTGGAAGTCGATGAAGGCGTGCGGGGAGCCTGGGATGGAGACAAGGAGGAAGGAAGTGGTGGGGTCGATGGAGAAGGATTGTGTGGGGGTGCTTGTGGGGTCTACGATGGTCGTGCCGATGCCATTCACGAAAATAGACTATTATGGGATTGATGGATAGAGGATATGGATAACGATGTAAGTGTGCGTATGTGCAATGAACAGCGTGAAGACGTACTCCAAGTTTTTGGTTGTTCCAGTTGACGGCGAACAAGTGCAGGGACGATTGTCTCGCTTCGATACCGTCGCTTGTGAGGCTGGAGGTGCTTGTCCCAACCAAACCAAAGAATAACGCGCCGAGTGTCAGTGGGGTATGCATATCGAGTCTGAAGAGTTCAAGGGATTGGGTTTTGAGTTGGGGGACGAAGCCCACTAGTTATAACTGCACTCGATTCAGTATATAGTACGCATTACTTTACGCCTTGCAACGTTTCCGAGAACAATAATGATATCCCACAACGATATAAACGCAGTTCTTCTGACAACCTCGCATCCGTTGGAGTCTTGTTGAGTGGGTCATGCGTACAATACGTTCCGACATGTATACGTCGAATGCGGAGATTTGGCTTACAGTCTATGGAATAATGCACAAACTCGGATGCATCTAGCTATGGCAGGGCTGGGCTAGGCAGGTATTTTCCAAATGTCACCATATCATGAGGACGTCTGCGGGCTGTGGCGACCGCAGACAGACCGGCGACGTTGAGGTCATATCCCATACACATAAAAAGCATTGACTCATACCCCGGATGGACAGGCCCCGACATCATAAAGAGTCAAGAGATAATCGTATTCACGATCGTTTACAGTAAAGGACCAAGACTAAAATATAATTGGTACAATACATCAAATACTCCTACAACATTTCCGAAAGTTGCATGGTGTCATTAATAGGCAGTATCAAGAGTGATTTTCATGGAAGAGGGGAGACAAAAGGGGAGACGATCTTCAGCTTGAAAACGCGGCGGTGTTATTGAGCTCTATGCGTTATAAGAATGGTAGACAAAGAAGGGTATCATCGAAATAGGACATGCTGCAGACTCAACGGCCAAGCTACACGATGGTGAAACTAGAAAGCAATTTCAGCACGCACCCTTAAAAAGGATTAAGGAAGGTACTCACGCTTCGCTCCTCCACTCCCTACCAATTTCAGCCGTCTCACTTCTCTCCTGCGCCCGGTTGACCCATCCACTCGGATGACCCTTGTCGGGGATAATCGCGCTATTCCTCTTGCTCACGACCTTGAACTGAGCGTTCTTCTCCTCCTTCTTCTCCTTGACACTTTCAGCCTCCTCCTTCTTCCTCTGGAAGAGCTCTTGAAGCACCTGTGTACGACTCGTATCCTCGCTAGCTTTTGCCTCTGCCATCCTGTCACGAACGCCAACAAGCTGCCCGTCAACGTACTCAAGAGCGGTACGAACGGCGCCTTCGATGGCTTTCTGGAGCTGCTTCTTGACAAGGCCGGTGGCAAGAGGACGAAGAGTCTTGTACAACAAATCGTGCTTCGAGTCGCGGATGGAGAACTTGAGCGTGTCAACCTTGACATGTACATCCTTGACCTTGAATACAGAGCTCTTATCCTTTTCAGAGCTAGCTATGTGCGCTGTGACATTTAGACCATGGCCCCCAAGGAGAACGTCTGCAAGTCCAGAATCTGTAAGCTTAGGAATGCCCGTCTTCTTACGGAAGTAGAAGGCGACGTCGCGCATGTCTGCCTGGATCTGTCCAAGCGTGAGCGTGAACTCGTGGTGGTGCTGATCCTGAATCGCATTGTACGGCGAAAACTTGATGTAATTGTGGGACTCCATAGAGACAAAATTCGGCAACAGGTTGCGGCCAGACAGTGCCAAGTTCTCGATAACAATGTCGAGGGCATCATCGGTGTATTCGACACGAGGAATGGGGATGTATCCAACCTGGTCAATGATTGACGGCAAGATAACCTTCCTAATGTCTAGCCATAGCTCGGGCTTCCACTTGAGAGCGCCTTCACTGTCGAATAATAAGTCCTTTGTGAGTCTCGCCCAGTCTTGACCAAAGCGTTTATTGAGAGGGTCCTCGCCCATAGCACGGAACCAGTCGCCGCTGCGGTTGATGAGGTTGTCGAAATGAGTCTTGTATTTGTCATCGTAGAAGCGTCGACCGTCTTCGCGGAGGGAATTGGCCTGGTTGTTACAGTCGGGCTCAAGCACATAGCCAGGTTCAAGAAGAACCTGGTGTGCGACGAGTAAGCAACGCGCGAAATAGATAATATTAAAAAGGGTCATTACCTTTCGAATGTAAGAGTCTACTCTCGAGAGCCAATTCCTTAATTCCTCGTCCTTCTGACCATCCTCATAGACATCGTGCAAAGCGTCACCAATGATATCCAGACTCATCCCATTGGAAAAGCGCTCAAGTAAAGTGCGAAGCTCCAAGGTAGCCTGTTTGACATTGTCATCGCTAGTTAGCGTTCCGTGGGAATCCTTCCCATGTTCGATAACGGTACGACCATGCTTAGAGTATTCCTCGACAGTGTCGATAAGCCAACGGATAGACTCTTGATAGTCCTTGTGCTTCTGGCACTCGACGATGATCTGCTAGAAGCGTGAGGAAAGGTGTGCATGATGCAGAACGAATTAACAAACCTTCTTTCCGCGGTAGATGAATTGATCACGACGCTCCTCAGGGAAATACTCGTCGGCGAGGAAATGTTTGGCGCGATCAAGTTGGTCCTTAGCGTTCTCTTTCTGCTCATTGGCACGTTCTTTATGCTCCTGAGGAACGCGGTCGAGCAAGTTGTCGCGAGTGTTTCTGAATTTGTTCATGAGCCCGCTCTTCTTGGCTTCAGCATCTTCTTGGCTCTCAGGTACAGGATCGCGGCCTACGGCATTAGCAGTGTCATCAATGTGAGACTGAACTTCATTCTAAGACCGTACGATGAGTTCTACGAGTGATTAGAAGGAGTGAGGCGAGGCTTACTTTGGCCTGATCTTTCTTGGCCTGAACTTCCTGGGCGACATCATCGCCGGAACGGACTGCGCCGTCGCCCTGATGGATGGTAGCACCGTTGCCGAACTCATTGGCTGGGTGCTGTTTAATAGTGCTATCAGTCCCGGGAACTCGAGCCTCGAGAACCTGGTCGAGAGTATCAGCTGGCACGAACAACTAGCCAACTATAGCACACTTACGGGAGTCTCATCCGGACCAGCCTTGCGACCACCCTCGGTATAGAAAGTGTCGGCGGGAGCAGAGTCGTCGACGGTTCGAAGACGTTCTTCTCCTGGTCTGGCGCTCTCGGCTACCTTGATGGCACCACGAGCGAACAAGTCTCGACCGATAACGGAGAAGTCACTGAGGAGTTTGCGAACCTCGGCGTTGGTGAGGATGAGAGAAAGAAGTGTGCGGAGATGGGCAACAGCCTGCTGGCCGTCTGACTTGGCCTTGTCCTTGTCGACGGGAATGACTTCGTTAGGGTCTTTCTTCGCTTTATCGAAGTCAGTGTCGCGAGTGCGCCAGATAAAGTTCTGGAAGAGCTCGTCGGCGTTCTTTTCCTTGACTATCAAACGAGCGGTCTCGATGATGTCGCGGGTGTCGTTGATGAGCTTTTGACCTTCAGAAGATAGCTCACTCTCGGGTACAGGAGAGTGGTTGAGGGCGTATTTGAGGGTGTTGTCTATCTGCTCATTGGAGGGCATGCGAGAAGCCTTGAAAGCCTCGATGATGCCGTAGAAACGCAGCTTGCGGTCGACATCGGCGGCCTGCTTCTTCTTGTCGACGGGGTCAACGACCGAACCCTTGGCGGGGTGGTCTGAGATGTCTTTGGAGGCGGTAGGGAGAGACATGGTGGCTATAGAGGAGTCGTGTCGGTCGTTAAGGTCGCTCGCGTGATGCTAGTATTATGCGCGTCGGGGGCTGTGATGGACGTTGAGCAGAGAGCAGAGAGCAGCTCGGAGCAGAACTTTGTATGCAGGCGAGTGTGGGAATACGACGCGCTCTCTCCCGGTTTATACGTGCTTGCGATGGAGTGAGGTCATGGAGAGCCTGCAATCGACGTCATAGTGAGAGGCGTGGTAGTGGATCCTTTGGGACATCTCCACAACGTTTGCTCAAAGTAGACGCGCTGTTACTGTCTGTAGAGACGACTCTGTGGCCTATAGGATCCACGTCTAATGTATTCAAGGATAGCTTAGTGACTTGTAACAACAGATAAGAAAAGAATTGTTACCTCGCTTGATTTCGCTCCGAATAGTGGGAGTTGGTGGTGGTGTTCATGACGTGGCTGCCCACCCTGGCATGTTCTTGGGCTAGCGTAAAACACCATCCTCTTGGAACTGGAGAGTTTCGGGTTTGCCGGAAACATGAATATGCTCTGATTCTCGTGACTCGTCCAAGTCCCCGGAGTCGGTCGAGTCGGGTCAAGACAGTCACGGTACTCAGAACTCAACAATACGCGCGGCGAACGTTTTGGGAAGGTGAACGGCTTTAGATTTCAACAAAAACCGTCTCTTGGTCACGACACTCTATCGTGATAGTACGAGTACATGCATGAGTCTCGGCTATGTAGAAATGATGTAGACAACACAAACTTGTATCTCTCGCGAGTTCGCGGCATCTCAGAGACAATAAAGATATCGTATGTGCGACTCGCTAAAGAAATCATGATTCTGTTGCCATTGGGACAGAAAGTTGTAAATTCAACTTGCAAACTGGGGTAGCAATGTACATGAGTCTCTATTCGCGTCGTAGCATATTAGAAAACACTGCTAGATGTATACATGTAGCTCACTATATCGACGACAGATCTCCTAAGTCTGGCTCTCTTCATCACGAAGTTCCAATTAATTACAAGTCACCGTTCAAGTTAGTACTAGTATCACCAAATGCTTCCAACGCCAGCATCGGCCGTCTCTAAGACTGAATCCAACCCACTTCGAGGTCTCTTGCTTATCTCCTGCCCTTCCGTTGTGTTTGTATCTGGTGTCTGCCTTTTGCGAGCAGACCAGGATGATCGATGGGTGCCACTGGATGAGGTTGCCGGACAACCTGGTATCGGTTGGCTGTTAATACTAGATGATTGACACACATTACTTGATACCTTGTGCGGGGCAGCATAATATATCACACAAAGTCTTAGGAACTGATCCTGAGTCTTATCCGGGGTATACTTTTCCTCGTTGTTCAGCCGACGAATGGCCTCCTTGAACACTCCCATAATCTCCTGATGAGAGTTGAGACCTTTGGCTGGCTCGTTCATCTGCTCAGGACCACTGATGGTGACGTCAAGTTCGTCAGTGTGCCACTTCGGGCCTTCTGCTAGTGAGATAGGACCGCTATTATCCACCACAGATGAGTTGCTTCCACGACCCTGCTCAGATGATACCTGTTCCGGTGGGACTGGCAGAGTTGAGTATTTCTTCCGCAGACTCGCGAAATCGACTTGCTTATAATGCTTCTTCAACAGGACGTAGAGCGAGGTGACAAGATAATTTAGGGCAGGGACAGCATCCGTGAACCACCAATCTAGTTCCCCTCCCCGTGCAGAGCTGCGTTTATGACCACCCCCGCGGTTGAGACCGTCTTCGCCCACATCATAGTCCAGGTAGAAATTAAATACATATTTGCCGAGCTTCGTGTTGAGTCCATTTATGGAGGCAAGAGCTTCCTCAGAAATTGGTTCGGACGCAGACTTAATGGCACTCCTGGTCATGGTGTGACGGTGGAACCGGAGACTGTAGTAGGTGATGACATGGATGAATGATTCCAGGTCATCCGCGAGATCGTTAGGTTTGAGAGGATGCAAGAGTGAAAGCGTGGACATGAAAGCCCACGTTCCCTGACAGAAATGTTACGCGTTTAGGGTGTTAATTTCGAGACCCGGAAGTGATCGTGCTACTCACAGAACGGCCATTCTGAGTCCGGTTATTGTTCAATTCGTCTCGTTCCTTGCACAAGTCCCAGTCAATGAGAATACCATTCATCTCTCTCGTCGTTTCTTCATCTTGGGCCACGACAAACATGATGTTGTTCACGCTGATGTCCCGATGAAGGATCTTCGCTTTGTTCCAAGCATTGTCGTGGCCTAGGACCTATCAGCATGATGTTGTAGAAGACACCCGTGACCCTGGAGAACGACTCACCTTCTAGCGCATGAGAAACAATAGTGATCAGACCCTTTGAGTTCTCGTAGTCTTCGAGCGGCCGCGCAAACTCTTTGAGGGCAATCCGGCAATGTTCGAGCTTCAAAGGAGCATTAAAAGAATTATCCGTGATAGTCATTTGAGATCCAGATCCGTCCTTGACCTCTCCGCCTCCGATGGCAGTGGCGACATGTCGAACCCCAGCAGCCTTGAGCTTCATGTAAATATCTAGCTCCCACGGCACTTTACCATCCGAGTGCGGTTGCCAATAGTCTTTCAGAAACCCGAGAAGATAGCTGTCTTGGATGAACATGATGTAGCCTCTCGTGGCGGGGCCCATGGGGGACTGCGAGGCGGTGCGATCCTTTCTAATATAATACACTCCTTCCTCTGTACCATTAATGTTCTTGCAGGTAATCTAGTAATATTAAACGTTACTAGTCAGAATTTTCCCGAATAATAATGACAGTATCACGTACCTTATAAATCGGGTGTAACACTTGCGTTTGTGGAGCGAGGATTTCAGCAGCGCACTCGCGGGCGTACTCGTTTGGACGAAAAAACACAGCGAGCTGCTCCACCTCCTCCGGGGTAGCCAGAATAGCAGTCGTATCATAGCCAAGTTCTTTATCAGACATGAGCGCAAGGCGATAAATGAAGTTGAGAACTTTCTCGGGTTCGGCCTCGAAGTCAATAGGTTCCGACACGATACAGCCCACCCGATCCCAACGAGTAAGGCGAACATTGTTTTCACAGATATAGAGAAGAAAAACAAAGGTCCTGTGCTGACGCGCCATGATCTGTGCAGCATATTCGACAAATTGTGCTTGCGCCTTCCTTCCTTCTACGGTGTTTCGAAGGTAACCCGTAGAACCCCTGGAGTCGAAGTAGAAAGCCGAGAGGTTGGCGTCATGCTTTATTTCTACTGCAATCGTCATCCATGCCCAAGCCACGCGAGCTCTATGTGCTATCGCTTCAGTGGGGGTATCCATGTCACGGGAGAATGCCTGTTTCGCTTGGTCAGTATCAGGATACATCGCGAGGCTGGGTATGACATCTTCGTAAGGTGTTTCAGGCTAGAGCGAAGTGTTCTTGAAAACATATTTGCGGCAATTGGGGTTGGATTGACTGGCTATTGTAACAGCTTCGTTAAAAGCGAGGCACTAAGTTCGATAAAGCAATAGAAAGATAGTCAATATGGGAATACATATCGGGCATCTGGGATAGCGTGATAGGGGTACTCACAAGTTGCTCATACATCGGGGACTCTCGAACACCCTCGTTAACATCCTTTGTGTACGATTGTAATTCTTGCCTCCCGAGAGAAAGATTTGACGTGACATCGTTTGCGGAGATCTTGACGTAGGACGACATGAATACATCGTATTCCACCTCAGAGTAATAAGGGGCCATTTCAGCTAGTAAAACGGTTATGTATTTCTGCCTCTGAAATATAGCTAATGCGGAGGGACTTTTGTTGGTGCTGATAATTGTCTTCCTAAGGACCTCCCTCCGTGACGTGAATACGGTCACGTTTACAGTAGCTCTGAAACCTAGGAGAATCGAAATGTCAGTTATTGCATAGTTAATCTACAAAAATACTCACCTATAATGATGATGCTCTATACGTATGTGACCCTCAGGCTTACGGTATAGTATGGCAGGACTGGCAGTGGTCGCCCAAACAAAGCCGCGAGCGCCAAAAGTTGAACCGTGACGTTGAGCGCTGGGCGGTCGAAGTGGCCCACCCCGGGCCGGTGGAAAGCATCCAGATCTAAGATGTATAACTCCTCGGCTGGCTCGGACAACGGAAGTGCTCTTATCTCAACTCTACCACTTACTTGACGCATAGTCCCAGCGAAGCAACCACAATGAGAGTTCCAAGAGCAGTTAGGAATATTGTGCGTACATTAATGTTATTATAATCCTTTGCACGTTCTGACTGTGTGGCAGGCAATCAGACCGCGTCTTGACATTGCCACGCGCTGGGGACCTATCGCTGCTCATTTGGAGGACGTCGATTTTAGCAAGGATACGAGTGAACGAGAGAAGTGAGTTTCACGTTTAACTGTATTCTATACATCTCTCAGTCCAGCCACTGTATAGGATCCCTGTACACAATCCAGCTACGGGAGAGGAACTTTGCCAGTATGTTGTTTTACATCCAATGGGGGACTTTATATTCATAAACGCAGGGTCGTTTCAGCGAGCTCTTATGACGTGGATACCAGTATATCCAATGCCCAGGAAGCTTTCAAGTCAGGAGTATGGTCAAAAGCTCCTGCGATACAGCGTTCGAGGGTTCTCTCGAAATTGGCTCGTCGGCTCGAAGAAAAGATATCAATTTTGGCTGACCTGGAGTCTATACAAACTGGGCGTGCCGTGCGGGAGATGAGAGCACAGCTGGGAAGGCTCCCAGAATGGCTGTGAGTCTCACGTCATGCTTATCATGGTTATCTGAAACGAACAACGCAGTGATTACTATGCTGCGTTGCTTCGCACACGCCAGGACTATGTCGCTCCTACTCAAGGGAATTTATTGAACTACGTTCAACGAGTCCCATTAGGGGTTGTTGCCCAAATCACGGTGAGTTTCGCTGTCAATACGCATCTGCCTTCCTAATCACGAGATATGTAGCCCTTCAACCACCCTCTATTGATAGCGGTCAAGAAGATTGCCCCTGCTTTGGCCGCAGGTAACTCCGTTATTGTCAAGCCCAGTGAGATGGCACCGTTATCTGTGTTTATATTTGCGGAATGGGCCCATAAAGAAGGAGGTGTGTTTCCTTATCTCGCAAGGCATCATGCCCGGCTAATCAACCGGTTTTAGTGCCCCTCGAAGTCCTTTCCGTTCTGCCTGGCTACGGAAGGACTGTTGGGAAAGAAATCGTCTCTAACCCTATTATCAAGAAAGTGGATGTCACTGTGAGCTAGCACCTACACATGCGCTCATCATTATCCTGACAGCTTCCAGGCAGGAACCAATACTGGTCGTGAACTGGGCAGCATTGTAGGACGCAACCTGGCCAGCTTTACTGCGGAACTTGGAGGAAAGGTAGCGTCATGAAGCTGGATAACTACTACGTCGTGTTGAGTTCGTTAATTATAGGCCCCAATTGTTGTCTTTAACGACGCAGATCCAGTGGCTGCTGCCAACGGAGCAGCCTTCGCCTCATTCGTCGCCTCTGGGCAGACATGCGTTTCAGGAACCAGAATCCTCGTACAAAGCCAAATTTACGACGAGTTCATGACACATTTTATGCACAAAGTAGAAAGTATCACGATTCGAATGGGTGATCGTACGTATTCATTTCAGTTTCTGACTGTTAGTCGAGTAGGGCTAACCGAATGCCAGCACTGAACCCGGATTCGACAATGGGCAGTGTCATCTCTCCTCACCACCTTGAGCGTATTGAGAAACTGGTTCAACGCGAAGGCAAAGGCACTGGGAAGATCATTGCTGGTGGGAAGCGCATGACGGGAAAGTCTCGCCTTGATGCATTCGATTTCTCACAAGGTGCTTTCTTCCCACCGTCGGTAATCACAAATGTATCAACGGAAGACGACCTCTGGAGGGAGGAAGTCTTTGGTCCTGTTGTCGTTGTCAAGAAATTCACAGTGAGTAAGGCTGTCATGGTCATATAACTTGCTTACCAATCACCGTATAGAATGAGGAAGACGGCGTGTCTCTGGCGAATGCTTGCAAGTACGGTCTCGGTGCTGGAATTTGGACACAGGACCTTTCGCGCGCCCATCGCGTGTCAGAACAAATTGAAGCTGGTCTTGTATGGGTCAACACACACCATAGGAACGATCCTAGCTCGCCATGGTTGGTTATTCGGTATCCGAGGATTAACTCAGCTGACGAAACTATATTTAGGGGTGGTATGAAGGAGAGCGGCATTGGAAGAGAAAACGGTCTGGAGGCGTTTGAAGCTTGTAAGCTGCCTCCGATATTTGGAGACGAGACAAGTTGACATGGTCGTGATTTTAGATACCCAGAGCAAGTCGACCATCATCAACACTGGAACAATGGAAGAAGCTCGCGATACGCAGGACTGGTTCGCCGAAAGCACTGCACCCAAGCGCTATGGTTGAGCATTTTAAGCACAGATGGTGTTGGGTTTTTATACCGTAATTACCAAGCGGCCCTTGCTAACTAGACATAAATTTTCCCTTAACTAGACCCGAAGACTCTCCATGTTTTGATTGCGTATCAAAGAGGAATGGTCCTCTCCAGCGGGAGTATGCAATAATCTAATATCATAGGCAATATTACCGTATGGAACATATTATTCATATTCTCATAAACACAACGCCCGTATCTCTCAAAACCACATAGGTTGGTTGTTTACCGGTTCTTTCAAATGACATCGTACCTTTGTTCTGCTGTCGAGCAGGAGTCTCTAACAGGAGCAAGGCTTACGGCTATTTCCACCCGAAATCAAGCTTTTGGTATGTGTCTCAGGCTGCAGTATACATTCCAGTGCAATGCTGCCTTTTACCGGTTCCGGACTACGGTGAGAAGTCTTTCACACGAGCAAACGCCAGTGCGAAACCCGAATTGCATTTCATTGCATAAGCACGAACTCAAAGGCGCCCAAGGAACAATTATATATCAAGCCGATAGCTCGCAGGGGACTATCTATCCCCAAGATTGTTCTTCCTGGCATCGGAGTCATGGGTACCGCATATCTCCTTAAAGATGGTACTGTCGCCACATGGACCGACAACGGCGCGAAAACCTACAAGGCGGATGTGTTGATTGAGGGATCGACAATCACCGAGATCGCTGAGAACATTTCTCCTCGTCCAGGCGTCGAAACTATTGACTGTAAGAACAAGTGGATCTCCCCTGGATTCATTGATACGCATAGGTTTGACCTCTGGAACGAAAGACGCATAAAACACTAATTTCTTCCTTCCCCTTAATAGACACGTTTGGATGACTGTTTTGCGAGGCAATCAGGACGAGTAAGTGATCCAACTGTGAATTCGCATGCTCCAGTGTCACATGATTTCGTTGTTCGTAGTTGGTTGCTCACAGAATACCTAGTCAAAAATAGTTGGTATGTTGCCCTCACATATTCGCATAGTGCAATCTCGTTCAAGCTAATGTTCTCAAGGACCATTCAACCTGCTGTCACTCCGGACGATGTCCGAATTGGCCAACTTGCTGGGTGTCTAGAGGCCCTCCATCAAGGCGTAACGACGATACTTGATCACTTTCACGCCAGTAACTCTCCTGAGCACGCTGAAGCGGTATTAGATGCGACAATCCAATCTGGAGCTAGGGTTGTTTGGGCCCCGGCTCGACAAAGCCCACCCACTGAGCTCTTCCCAGAATTGAGATTTGACAATGAGGTAGATACTCTCAAGTGGCAGGTAGAAAAGTTGAAAGAATGGGGAGCGAGAGACGGTGGAAAGTTGAGTAAGGATGGAAGAGTGGTCCTTGGGCTTTCGTAAGCTTCCTTCATGGAAGTGGTACTATGTCACACTGACATTTCGCAATTCCTTCCTTTAGATACGATGTTGTAGGATCTGGTGGCGATAATACCATTCACCAAGAGATCAACAAGCTTGCTCGATCAATTCCTGTTCAAGTGATTACTGCCCATGTCGTCAAAGGTTATCCATATTTTGCGCTTCGAGTTGACACGCCCGTTAACTGAGCGTATATCTTCTAGGGCCCCGAATCTTTGACTATCGTGACGCAGGACTTCTGGGACCTGACATTGTGTTCTCTCACTGTAACGAGCTCTGGGACCACCCTGAGCCTGATGATGAGATGTGGGCTGTCATGAAGAATAATGGATGTGCAATTGCATCTACTCCTGTGGACGAACTCGGTATGGCGCATGGGTTACCTGTTGCCTTTGAGGCTGTCAAGAGAGGCGTCAAATGTGGCTTGGGAGCTGTAAGTGTGGCGCGACTTCAGGCCTTCAGGCCTCAGGGGCGATCTTATAAGGAATTGACGGCGATCTCTTGATATGCAGGACTGCCTATCCATCAACAGCGGGGATATGTTTGGGCAGATGCGTACTGCACTCCAGTTCACACGAGGTAAACCATGCATTTCATGCAGCGTTTGAATGATATAACATTATCTCTTGGTAGGGATGTCACATGAGAATATACACAAGGCGAAGCAGACTCCGCCGTTACACAACGAATATAACTCCCGCGACGCATTCCGTCTTGGTACACTCGGAGGTGCGGAGGCTCTCAATCTAGCAGACCAAATTGGCACCATCGAAGTTGGCAAAAAAGCCGACTTACTCATATTCAATGCTCTGAGCACAAACCTGGCCGGTATTCGTGATCCGTTCAATGGCATCGTCTTTCACGCATCCGATGCGGACATTATAACGGTTTTCGTAGACGGAGAGATTCTTAAGCGCGACGGTAAGCTGACGAAATTCGAATGGGCGATGGTCGCACAGGAGTTGGTTGAGAGAGCAGACATTTTGAGAGAGAGGTTTTCGGACACTGTACTCGAGGAGCGGTGGCAAAAGCACTATGCTAAGAGTGGGGGACCTACTTCATGGACCAAATAAACTGACTGCCCAAACCACAACGATGAAATGATATACACCCGGGTACGAAATAAAAAGAAGTGTTTTGATGTCCCCAGGAGCCTTACAGGAGTCGGCGGAGAAAGCCGAGGCATTGAGGTCAAGGGTTCCAAATAGTGTGCTCGGGGAAAGGTGTCACCAAGAGCTGGAACCCGATGAAATGTTGTACTCTACGGTAGTTGTCATATGAAATGAAGTCACCAGCCAGAGTTTGTTGGTTTTTGCAAATGGATGCTTCGTGTTTGAATATCATGAAAATCGCCTAGAAATGCAACAATGTAGGATATTGCTACTACGTCTCCACGTTACTTGAATACTTGTTAGTTGCATGCACACTCAGATCAGTGAATGAGCACGATCGACGTCGACTTCCCTTTTGGGACGCTTCCCTGCATTCAGGAACCTCGATCCGATGCCACCTCTATTGATGGCCACACCAATTGCAACCTGCCAAATGTAGCCTTCCGTCAGGTGAGACTATTGCAGTCCCAATCTTTCTCCTTCACTGCCATCATCACCACCGCCAATCTTCTCAGGTATATCCACTACATTCTCCGTTCATTATCCAGACGCGTGCTACAACAACTCCGTATACATTCATTGCTAAAAATTAAATCATAAAAGAGCTCAGAAATGGGGGATAGTAAGCATGTTTCTCTGTGATGTTTTATGCAGACTGACCGAATCGGCATCATGCTAGTTGCGCCAGCCCACGAACATGAGAAGCTCCTCTTTCTTCGGTCCTTCTAATCCCACACGCTGGCCGGAACACAAGAAACTCTTTCTTGGCGGTTTACTCTTTCCTCCACTATGGTTCGTAGGGGCATTGTTACCGTCCAGGGACGCGCAGGATAATTGTACGTAAAAAGGTATCTCCTTTTAGGGCTCTAGACTCACTGAAAATGCAGGGGCAGAGCTTCACAGGTTCCGCTGTCAGGCAGTAGCAATGATCATAACTATTACGGGGATTGCTCTACTTATCTTGGAAACCGCGTTCAGTGACTCTTAATGTCAAACTTGGTACTAGAGATCAAGTCTACACTCACATTATCTTACACATCATATCTCGTCCTTTCCTAGACCTATACGTACACCCTGGTATATTGTAACATTACAGCTCATCTTCCTTATGTCAGAATATTCATCTTTATATTGCATCACGCGCTTGTCTTCACCGCTTCTTTCGCCGGTTCCTGGAATATGTGAAGGAATTGTTAGTTAGATTGACGAAGGGCAGGGGAGAAACGAACCTCTGTTTGCTCAACGGGAGCCTCGTCGACGAAGTCCGGAGCCTTATTTAGATCTGCTAGATATGAGGGGCCTTCTTCCTCTTCTTCGAATTGTAGGGCGTCAAGCTCTAGAATTTCTCTCAGTGTACTGTCGAAATCACAGTTGAACAATACCCACCAGCTTCGAGGTCTGCCTCGTCGATCTCATCGGGGACAGCATACGATCTTGAAAGCGAGTCCTGTATCTCGTTTGCTTGTTCAAGCAGATCCTCCATCTCATAATGTATACTCTATACGTTTTCTCTCGATTATCTTCTAAATTCTGCGATATATGAAAACACCAGCGTACCTCGATCTTGTCAATGTCAATCTTGCCGTACTGCTTCTTCAACTCCTTGTTCGCCACTTTCATCGCGTCTACTGTCGCCATCGTATTCCTCAGATTCTCCGTAGCAAGCGCAGCAGACTCCATATTGAAAGTTTGCTGTGCAAGTTGAGAAAGTTGGGACTCATACATGCGTTTCTGTTTGAGGGTACGAAGAGCACGTTCTTGGATTGCATTCTATGGAAACGAGCCAAGCGAAGTACTCAATTCAGCGTGGAATAACTCTAGGAGAAAGATCTAAACGTGCCTTTCCGGGTCCGTTTCGTAGCTTGCTCATCTGCTCCTTGTACCTAGCCAATTCGCCGTCAAGCTTCTTGATCTTGACCTCAATGGAGCCCATCCGAGTGTCTGTCTATCCACAGTGTTAATTCCATACGTATTTTGACTCGAGTACGGATAACGTGGGAGACTGACCGATGAGATTGCATCCTGAAGAGACGGCTTGGGTTTCTTGCTCGCAGATGTACCGAAGATGCGATTCATGATGGTAGGATGCGAGGAGACGAAATTTAGCTGCTCAAGGATTATGTTAGACTTTAGGTAGCGTTAAAATAAATTATTTGCACTTGCCCTGGTGGTAACAAAAGAGAATACTGTAGACAGGTGCAAAGGTGTTACAGCTTACAACCGCGCGCTGCGACTTACCGTGACCGTGACTGCGTACAGAGATCGGAGATCGCCGTGCCTGTAATCGCGCTTTGAGCGTGACGGTGACGTTGAAGGTGGATTAAACGCGCGTGTAGATGGCGCTCGGCGTGACCTTTGAACGGTGTGCCCCGCTGAATATTCCAAACAACCGTCTTTGACTTCCTTTCCCATGTCGGACACATCACGACAAGCATCGCCGAGGCTGCATAGCACGTCCATCAGCGCATCTCCAAGCCGACCGTCGCCCTTGTCGCGTCCGCACTGGCCGTATTCAACTCATTCCACTCGCCCACCTTCAACATCTTCTGCCACATCTATGGCCTCTGCAAATGCATCTTTGATGACTCTGGGAAGTAGCTGGGACTACAGATCCTCTGCAGGAACACCCGGACCCTCGGGGCTAACTCGAAAGAACTCTAATCTCAACTCTAGTAACAACATGACAGACGGAAATAAACGTCACTGGTCATTCACAGTGCGTTGTTTTTGCCTTGTACTGCATCTCAGCCTACTTCTGAGCATTTATATACAGGCATTTGAGTGGGTTGTTAAAGATGTGCATCGCTTGCGCGATCATATTGAACTTTCTGACAAGGCCCAAGACATTTCGAATGCGGATACTTTCGATGTACTGACAGAGGAGCCAATGCTGGCTGACGGCAAGTTTAAGCTTGAAATTGGTGATACTCATGCATATATGCTTTATGTCGTTTGAACTCATCATTCAAAGGAAAGAAATCGTCCCCGGATCCGGTTGAAACGACAAATAACGAACCTTCTGTGATAAGAGCGCAGCCACCCACGCTCTCATTGTACGTCGTCTCTGTGATGTTGGAGTACGCGCATGCGGACTATGAGATCTCGTCGTCAATGTTCGCCGGTATCAAGTGCCAGGACGATTGTGCGGGAGAACGCGGTGCCAGACCCGAATGGGCCTGGGAGTTCTGGCAGAATGACTGGGTATTCAGGGAAGATAGTGAAGTTTGGGGTAAGTGTACGATGTCTTTTATTTTGACAGCATCGACACTGACAAAATATAACTCAGAATGTCCATTACCTCCTCTGTCTTCTTTGTTGGAAAACCCAAGGATCCGTGAGACCGACTCGTTCGTGATTTGCGTCCAAATTCATTGCCCTATTGGTCCTTTCTTTCCGCATCAGCCTTCCGTTTCATATGTGCCTAAAGATCTTTTGAACGGTTTGGAGGCAATGTTAGACAATGCTAGTGAGTTGGCGCGATCGTATACCATTTCCTCCGTCGCTTACGTGCAAGGTAGATACGGGTGATGTCCAATTTGTGTGTCTCGAACGTAAGGAGGAGTCTCACGCTGCAGAATCTGTACCAAACTCTCCTGGTACTGAAACACCGCACACTCAACGTTCATCTTCATCGGCATCGACCACATCCGTCTTACCGTCTGTTGCCCGCAAACGCGTGATCTATGCTCATTCAGACATTCTCATTCATCGATCCGAGTATTTCGCCACTATGCTGAACTCTTCTTTCGCGGAGAACGCGGCGCGAACTCCTGGGGACCGCAAGACTTACACAGTCATGGTCGAGGAAGCAGATTTCGTTACTATCTACTGGCTACTTAAATGGGTGTACGCGAACTGGTTATTATTCAAGCAACATGATAACCCGAAGCTAGCTGTAGAAGGCGTAGGAGAAGGATGGAGTGCGAAGTCATTGGATTCTTTGACAGTCCCAGATGAATGGGCATGGGTCACATTCAACAAGGGAGAGCTGGTCCTTGATCCACTGGATGCCGTAGTTGAGACGCGCAGTGCCACTAGCAACGAGAATGTAGGCGACAAAGGCACGAGATCGTCCAACGCCAACCATAATCCCCCAGTGCCACGAACACCCTCTTCTGCTCGGCTCGCGGCCTCACCGTCCAAAGCGTCCCAAGCATCCTCCAGCTCAGCCTCAAGTCGACCTCCGCCATCACCTACTCGACGCGCCACTAGCGGAGCGCCTACTGCGAGTTCTTCTACATTGGCGGTCCCTCAGGCTGGACCTGCTCCCAAGTCTCCTCCCTCTCCACGCTCTTCAAACGTTACTCTCCCTCCTCCTATCTCAACTCCAGGCTATGCATCTAACACTCATCACCCCTTATCACCACTCAAACAACGTCAGCGATCACGTCCATCGGGTGCCAGTGCACCCGATCCTCACTCACATCCTACTGTCGCGCCTCCCCCAGCTTCCGCGTTGTCCATGTATCAGGTCGCTCACCGGTATGCGATGCCAGGTCTCGCAGCATTGTCGCTTGAACACATGATGTCTACAATCGCTCCCGAGTCGAGCTTCGCTCTTCTTTTAGCTTCTTCGACGTGGGACGAGCTGCATTCTTTCGTCGAGGTGAGTACTGTTCCTCTCATGTTATGTAAACGGTTTGAACAGAATCTTTGTTCTGTAGGATTATGTCGTGGATAAATGGGACGAAGTATCGGTGTCTGCAGACTTTGAGCAATGCTGCCAAGAAGTTGCGGCGGGAGAGTGGGTGTCAACATCATCTACAACAGGTTTTCTTGGTTTCTAACTATCTCATGCGTAGATGGGGCCCGGAAGGAGGGAAGACCCTTATGGCTTTGTTCAGACGATTGCGTTCGCCATTATCCGTAGGCCGCACATAAAGGTTCCGTCATGTCAATGGAATAGAACAAACTACGTGTAAACTCACATTACGGGAAGACGGACATGATGCCTGAAATGGACAGCGATAAGACTGCAGATTAATTCCTAGGACTTTACGAGATATACGGTTGTTCCCAACCCAGCTCATAAGGTGCACGTCGACCGTGTACTCTCAAGACGGAGTGCGTCAACAACGGCGTCTGGCACCCATCGAACGTCTGGGTCTTATCCCATGGACAAAAGACCGTTACCGGGAGTCGACCACAGCGGGCGCACTGCAGACTGCAAGCAAGAAATCTCGAGCTAATTCAAGCTTGTATTCAGTCTCAGGGACAGTCGATGCTGGCGCAAGGAGGTGTTGAGTAGATGGGGGTAGTCGTCAGTACTGTCAGGTAACACCGAGGGTAAGGAACACGATGAAGAGAACCTGTATTTGGATATTGTGCTTTCGAAACTCGCGTTGGATTCCAGCTTGAATTTCCAAAATTTGAACCTTTGCTGAATAGCATTACCATGTTTGTAGGTCGCGTCGCGTCACAGAGCGAGTGAGACGGCAAGAGTCCCCACACCACTGTAACGTTCCTTTGACGTCATATTTGCCTTCGATTCTCTAGACAACACACGCGACGGATGCGATCGAGGACACGGTAGCAGCCGCGGGACCCACAATTGCCACAATTCCGCCCTGATCTCTATGATCGCACGATCGGCGAGCGGAAGCGGAACGAATTCAAAGTTACCACGTCATGACTGTCTCTCCGCCTTTACAGCCAGGTGTTCGCTTGAGACCTTGCGCATCCAACTCGCTACGGATCACAGGCCAGAGTGCGGATGTTCCGAGAGTAAGTGTCGTACTGTGTAGCTCCACCTTGCTGTAAAGCTATAAAATATGGGCGCATTTTTCCAAGTATTTCGCATCCCACAATCCAACTTACACACAGCTTTTTCTCTCGCCTTACTCAACTCATCCAAAATGCGATTCACTGTTGTCCTCGCTGCATGCCTTGCTTTTGGTCTCCGTCGGGCCATCGCTGTTCCCGCCCGCTCCTACGTAATCGTACGTGGCGACGCTACCTCCGGCAATGCTGGTAGCGCAAATGGCGGAAGCGTGTACATTGATTCCAGCGGCTCTATTAATAACACTAACGGCTCAGGTAAGCGCAGATTTTTTCTTGGACGCATACCATTGTCTTACAAAAGTCATTCTCAGCTATTGGCGGCAACGGTGGTACCAGCCGGAGCGGAAACGCCTACGGTAGTGACGGTGGGGATGCCTCCTCTGGCAATGCTGGAAACGTCAATGGCGGTAACGTGAGATTAAGCGGAAGCAACATCACGAACTCCAACTCCTCTAGGGGAGGTAATGGTGGCACAAGCACTAGTGGTAATGCGATAGCAGGCGGTGATTCGGGGAGCTCAGGATATATTGGCTATAGCGGATTTTCTGGTTTCAGCAACTAGGTTGTTCACGCAAATTCCTACTCATGTATGCTCGCATAGAGCAGGTGTTGCACATAGGACTGTAAAACCTGAGTCACAACGGACCATTTCCATACTACTGATCCATCCCCGTATCTATCATTCCCATTTTATATACCTCGTACAGTTGTACTATATAATCTCAAGATAATATACTGCTGTATCCTATTAATTCTGTGCTTTCATAATGCGTATTATCATAGTATTGTGTCTTTTTTCTTCTTTAACGCGTCATATCACGTGACCGCGTAGCGACTTGAGTGTCACGGTTGCGCGTTTCATGTCGCTCAAAAGTATCGCTCTCTCGACATCCCATTTGGCATAATGGCTAATCAAGTGAGCCATACATATTAACGTCTATCGTCGATTTGTGTTCTCGACTCATGTATATTTTTATTCAATAGCCTCTTATCCCCGAAGGGTACACGTATCTGAACCCCAAGACTATGGTATCGAAGCAAGCGAAAAAGTTGTTTGAAGAATGGGCAGACCAGGTAGACAATTGTAACCCAGATAATTTCGACATGTACATCTACAACGGTGAGTATAGTACGATATTAATAGTACTATTCTACTGCGTGTACCTATAACCTACTCAATATCCCTTTATATATCGTAGATTTCGCGTGGTACGGTCAGCTAAATATCGTGGATCATGCACTTCGTGGAATCCATTCTAGAATCGAAAGGAGAGAACTCGAAGAAGCGTTCTATCGTCTAGAGGCATTGACGTTCGTCAACGCGCTCTGCGGAGACTGGCCAAGTATGTGAATATCTCGTTGTCCTCGACTGTAGTCTCTACCGCTTGGATCCTGATTGACTGATGTTCTCCCTCTCAGTGGCTGACGATGGAGATCGCGTATTGATCACAGACAAGCTCTATGGAGCGTGTCTCGTTAAAACGTTTCAGAAACTCAAGGAAGACGACAAGCTCAACGCCGAAACTTTCCCTAATCTCGAGACTGTACTCAAGGAAGCCGTCAGCTGGAGCGAATCTGTAGAAAACGACAAATACGCGATTGTCTGTCGAGGCATAGGCAAACGACTTTTCAAAAACAAGTCACCAGATGTTGTGGCCCGAGAAAAGGCTATGGTGAAGGAATGGATCGACAGCCTTGGTAAGGAAGAAAAGGAGATTGTCGAACGGAGGATGAAAGAGGATGCTGAGGACGAGGATGAAGAAGATGAGGATGAGGACAAAGAGAAGGAGGATGAGGATGAGGACGAGGACGATGAGGATGAAGACGACACACCATGGTTCGAAAAGGGAAAAGCCGATGAGAACTTAAAGGATCCCAGCTTCACATTCTCGAGAGTATGGAAGGAATACACAGCGTATCTCAAGGAAGTTCCTACAGTTCCTTTCAGAGGACCTCCGATTTGGGACCTCACTGAGTGGACAGACGAAGAGAAGGCGCCGTTTCTGTTCTCCAACATGCACGATGACTTGTGAGTCTGAGATGTCCAAGTAATAAACTGTTATTTCTGCGTAGAGTTCGAGGTAGTTTGCTTCTATATTATCCCGTGAAATCTCCCATAGAAGAAGAAGAAATTGTTACCCCGGTACTTCACAGCCATTCACGACTTCCTGTCCAGTTTGTCGCTTCTCTGCATCTGAGGAAGCGTTCAAATATTTCCCAAGTCAATGAGAAGGATCTTGAACG